>JAODTR010003848.1:0-12484 GCA_025399935.1 Amblyopsis rosae | reverse complement strand
TGAGCGCTGCATGCTGAAGAGACAGTGGCTTGTCAAGGACAGGGAAATGCTTTTACGATAAGTGGCGGGTTTGTGTCTCGCAGCTGGCGCGGAGAGGAAGAGGTGCTGGTGTGTGTGTGTGTGTGTGTTTGTGAGGCACCGCTGCCAGGTTAAGCAGTGCTTTTGGTTCCACTCGGAGGCTCACGTGTGGAGGTGGGGATGGTGATAATGGTCGGGGGGGGCGGTGGTAATGGTGGAGGGGGTCGGGAAGATGCATCTTTTATTACGTGCACAAATGAGTAGCTGCCTGGTCTACAGAAAAACAACATGGCACACACCGCAGCGTGTCTCAGATCAGCCCTCTTCCATTTTGCCCGCGGCGTTGCGCTTCTCGGTAGGTGACTTCGAAAGTGTCGAGTGGAAAGCGGCATCAAGACAGGGGTGATGTAATATGAGGGCGTGGTGGGGAAGCTTAGCACCGCCCATCTTCGAGACAAGACGGTGTGTGTGTGTGTGTTGGGGAGGGGGGTATTCCTGATGTGAGTTGATACCATGGGGGGGAGTGTAAGGTCACCATTTGGAGCATCTTCAAAGCCTCGTTACTTTTCTTCTTAGGTATTAGGCACGTTTGATAGTTAGCAGTAATGAGCTTAGTTAAGGCCAAGTTGAATCAACCCACTTCTACCCAAACGTTACTAGCCGCTTTTTAATTCCACCTTTCCATGTGTCTCATCTCACCTGTTTCATTTGTAGAAGCGCTGCCAGCGTTGGCCGTAAATAGCAACTGCAGCGACTTGGCGCGACAGCCGCAGGCGTATCGGTGCGGTGTGCATGACTGATGGCATATTTGCTAAAAAAAAATAAAAAAAAGGAAGGTGTGATATTTTTGGGGTAATACTCAATCAGAGCAAATGGAAGCATGATCTATGTTTTGGAAGCGATTAAGTGCGTTTGCAGCTTTTGGCACCGGCGTGTTGCGGCAGCGGCTAGCGCACAATCACAATAGTGAAATGTAGTGCCTCCAGCATTCTGCTGAATGTGTTTGTGTGCGTCTCGGTGTGAAGGTACAGGTGGTAAAGCGGGGCCCGACAGGAGGCGGGGGTCTGGTGCTGCACCTCGGTGAGGGAGGTATGGATATTAATCACTAGGAGAAGCATGGTTCTGTGGCGCCGGGTGGAGATGGATGGGGTGTGAGTGCAGTGATGTCACCCTGACAAATGGGCCAGCCATGTTGGCTGAGACTTGCACATCGCCTCTCATTTCAATTAGTTCCTCACACAGCGCCCCACCCCTGCAATCTGCAGGTTGCACACACCCTCACAAACATATACAAATTCACTCCCCCCCTCCCAACCACACACATACACACACACCCACTCCAGCACCCTAACCCGTGGCGGAGCCCACTAACAAGACGCACTGATCCATAAGAACACAGTACAGCTCCTTGAATTAATCTCCCTCAATTATGACAGAGCGTTCACTTTTCCCATCCAGCAGCCGGCCACTCATTAGCATTCGCGGTACGAGCCAAACGCGCTGACTAGGTCTACGCCCGGCACGCTAGACAGTGGGAGCTGGCAGCGAGAGGAGATGTGTTTACGAACTAACGACTGGGCACCGGCCATGTGTTTTCCCCACAATATCAATTTGACGAAGTGCTGGAACGATGTGCAATGTGACCGTTTGGGATAACGGTAATAGCATGCATTTACTCTCTGATATGGAAAAAAATAAAAAGGCACCAGATGAGTACCGCCAGAGAGCCACAAAGAGCAGCAGGCTTGACATGCTGAGCTCCGGTTTAAAGAGTCCAACCGCTCACTGGCTTGTTTGTTAGCCCCGTTCGCTAAAGCCGCTACACCGCCAACTAAAGGATCTGAGCCTGGTTTTAAAGTGTCTGTCACCCTTGGCGCTTGAAAGCCGAGCTTTCGAAAAAGGGCTGCCGGCAATAATCGCAGGGGGTAAGCTTGGTTCCCAGGCCCCTGTGAACTTTAACCTCTCGGAGGACGATCAGCGGGGGTGTGTGGAAACTCCATACTGTCCCGTGTACTATGTTTCTGCTCCTCTGCCAGCTTGTTCTCCTCTCATTCTCCTCAACCGTCTTATCTCTCTCGCTCTCTCTTGCTCTCTCTCTCTCTCTCTCTCTCTCTCTCTCTACCACTCTCTCCCTCCCTCTCTCTCTCTCTCTCTCTCTCTCTCTCTCGTTCTGAACCAGATTGCCAATGTATTGCAAGGATTGCTGGAAGAGACTCATTTTAGAGTAAGTTACAATGGCTGGGTCATGAGCAGGGCTATGGAGAGGAGGACCGAGTAAAGCAGGGATTTGAGCAAAGCCCCCCGGGGAGAGGGAGCAAACTCCGCCTTAACACCGGTGATAGGTATCGCTTCTCTTCTAACAGCCTGTGAAAAGAGCAGGAGGTTAATGCCACCCCTATAGGGAGCAGGTAAAGGGGGAGATACAACACTTGGCATCAATTAAATACTTGACATCAGCCTTAGCCTTGTTCGTGGTCCCTTAACGAAACAACAACAATATTGTGGTGACTTACAGCTGTTTCTTGAGCTTGTGATGGTTCAATGCATTATTTATGAGATGTCATGTCTGCTTCTGGTCTTTTGAACAGCAAATGAGACCAAACCCTGGTGTTTTGTTGTGGGGCAAACTTGATAATGATATAAAACAGAATAGTCTGACCATTCCAATAATCACAATGGTTGACCCAGTCTGAGTAGTTTAATCAAGTGTGTGTGTGTGTGTGTGTGTGTGTGTGTGTGTGTGTGTGTGGTGACCGTGACACTGGACATATTTCATGATTCAATCAATAACGGTGTCGGGACAGCTACCATTTTATCCAATGAATACTGCAGAATTTGTACAATATGCAGAATTCATTCCCTTCAACTCTGTGTGAGGGCTTTCATGGTTTTGATTCATTTGTTGATGAAACATGCTTATACTTTCACCCCATGAACAGGGAGAATGAAAAATTTATGAAAAGCTTTCGAAACTCCGCAATTCTGGGAGTGTTTGTCTTTTATTGTATTGTAACAAGTATAGTATGTTTTACCACTAATGTCGCTTGTTCACATTGCTTACAAAAGGATGATACTACTACTACTACAAGCAGAGGAAATAGTGCATGCTTTTCCTTCCATACAATATATTTTGAGGTCCTACTTCTAACAAGGGTCTGCATGTTCAAACAGACAAACTGATTCTTCTTCCTATTGCTTGTCTGATCGTCTTTTTAATCTATCAACACTACAGGACTGGGTTCCAGGAACACAAAAAGAGGTTAGATCTAACTTTCTGTTTCATCTCGGCCTCCTGCGATCCCTGGAGACCTCTCTCTGTGCTCGTCTGCAACGCCTGGTAAGACGAGATTGTGTCAGGTCTCAAGTTTGTTTGGCTTTCCTTTCACCCCTCTGCATCGCGCTGAAATCTGCCTGACAGTTCGGCAGCGCGGATCAAGCCCCACAGGAACTACATTCAGATAAAATGTCACTGTGGCTTTGTTTCCTGTGGCCTGTAGGCTGGCCAGACACACTGTACACCTGAGAGCTCAAAGGCCCGGATACAGAGAGATAAGGCTTGGAACCTATTGGTTAGATGTAGAAAGTAATGCCGGTTCTTCGGTCACGCATTGTTCACCAACTCTATTTAATCTTCGTTGACATAGTCAACTTGGATTAAGAGTTGAGATTCTATAGCCTTTGTACTAAGGCTACACTATTAGGCCCCAAATAAAGCATTAGCATGGTTCAGTGCCCTCCGTTAATTCAGCATTACCCTAAATTGTTGTGCGGCCTGCAATCCTCACTGCCGCTTAATGTGACAGCTTGTGAGGCTCCAACCTGTGACGTCCACAGTCAAACGCGATACATGTTTTTCCTCAACGTCGGCCGCCATCAGAATGAGCAGCCATCTCGGAAGCCTCGCGCAATTCCGCCCGGCGTTTCATTAACGAGGCGTGCAGACGGCCGGTCCTCTCTCTGCTGAGCAGCAGGGCAGTTGCCACTGTCTCCTCGCGTTAGCTCAGCACACGCACTTTCAGCGCACATGAACGGCCGCTCGTGCCAAAGGGAGCTCATCCCTGCTTCTTCATCGCAGCCAGACTCCTACCCCTCTTTCCCCCAAACGCCCACCCCCCTGGTAAATTAATAAAAGGAGCAGCTCTCACCGGTAATTTGATTAAATACGGCAACCCTGGGTTTCAAGTGCACGCTGACAAAGCAAAAAAGATAAGACGGGTTGTTGTCGAAAGGAATTGTTACAGTACTGGTACATGACCCCGTACGAGCAGACCCTCTTTCCCTCCCCTACCCTCTCCTCTGCTATCGTATGAGCATCGCCAAGCGCTCCATATTTCCAAGGGCATCTCTCAATGCTACTAGATGAACCGTGCTACATGCTGCAGATTACCAGGCTTTGCCAGTCACTTTGTTTGATGCAATCCTTCAATACCTCCTGCAAGACATCTCTTCATCCATAATGGACCTTCTGTATTGTATTGCAGATGTTGATACGGCATTGGAGATGCAGGTTAAATAAATAAGTATAGAACATATAGAACATATATTGCAAAATACAGTAATGACAGTGTTTGCATATTGTATGTTATATTATATATGTTACGATTAACTTTTGACAATAATATTTAATCACAGAGCTGGATTATGGCAAATAAAAAAGACATTGAATAGAATTAAGTCATTGCATTTTTTTCTGATGAACTCGACTTTTTATAATTGGCCAGTATCTTTTCTCTTCCTCTATGGGGAGAGTTAGTGAGCATGCATTGAGCTGATAGGGTTGACGCGTGAACGGAATGACAAACATTCTCATTATACAGATTGCTTTGTGGTGTTTTGGGGTAGTCAAGGCCAATGTCACCTCACTTGTGTCTGGCCTGAGCCTAAATGGGCGTCACTGTTCATCTCAAAGCCTGTTCACTATATCAGAAGTGACTAAATCTCTTGCTAAGGCTTCTGTTCTTCAAAGTCGGTTTGAGTAGAGGTTACAGAGGTGAATTTCTAGCTGGACAACCGTGATATCAGCACGAATGTGGAAAAAAAATAAACAAGTGTCAATGTTCACCGAAGATCTACAAACCCCTGCTATCTTTACACAACTGTGGTGATGGAAGTACTCATTTCCTTTACTCCGGAGTCCACTAACTGGCCATAGTTAACATTCTCTAATGTCTGGTAATGCTCTCGAGGTGCTATTAAGCCATGTGTTCATGACTTTTCCATTGACAAGCTAACTACACATCAGCTCAATGCAGCAGCTCTCACTTTACAAACAGCTGGATAACTGCCAACGTTATCCGTAGCCCGCGATAACAAGACCGGACAGTGCGCCAAAGCTCACTGTCACTAGCATGGTGATGGGATGGTGAATCCATCCATTGCTCCCTATAGTGAAGTAGTCAGTTTTCCCAGCAAAGTCTCTGAATGTCCGTGCCATTGCTCCGCTCTTGCGTGGAATCTTATTGCGGTCGTCCTTCCCCCAGGAGTGGCGTAAGGCTTTGAGTGGCAGGCTCCTGCTCTAATTAAACCCGGAGCAGCATTAGTCCCGCATGTGATCCGTTTTCATAATTACCAGTTAATTCATTATTAAACTGAAAGAGGCCGTTGCCCAAACATACATTAGCATAGAGGATTTGAGGCCGTATTAGATGTAAGATGCGTTTAATGGACTCCACACCTGCAAACCTAGATTAACAATAATACACACTTATTGTGTTTTATTTATTAATTGTATTATCTGCTGGTAAGGTAGACTATGGCTACTTGGCTTCCATGACTTGTGAGCATTATTGTTTTATGTTGCATAATGTGTAAAAATTGGTTGCATAGACCTTTTATTTCGCCTTTTAAAATGCAGGCTGTTAATAAAACAGTGTTGTCCCTATAAAATAATGTAGGACTTGTTAACAGAGGAGAATAAAGCTGGCTTTACTTTACATATGGGAGGGATATACTGTACATATATACCAATTAGTATTCCCCAATTTTTCCCCTTCAAAATGCTTTTGAAATATTATTTATTGTAACTTATTTACTGGTAATGCTATTGTTATTTTGACCCTAGCAGTATTGTTAGTAAATGTAAATGGGAGGATGCATTAAAATGTAAATGCAGCTGGTAAAAGCATGCACTCAGCATTTTGTAATTATGCTTGAAACATGTTCCAGTACTTCAATTGTGTGTGTTTAGATGCCAAATAAAAAAATAAGTATACATAATTATAAATGTATTAAAAAAAGGGGATACAAAATATCTCCCTGGATGTAGACTATGTATCATCCATCCTCTGGCTCTGGAAATAATTGATACACAATTCATGCTTAAAATGACGTGGGCGTATGATCAAGTTAGGCCAGGGTTATACAACCTTCCAAGATTATTGAGTCAAAAGATAATCCGTTTTGATGCCACTCGTATACCATTTATGAGAATGTATTCTCATTCATACAGCTGAATTTGAGTCATTCTGCCTCTGCCTCTCTCATATTTCATATCGCTAAATCTAAAGGTGAAAGAAAGAATTATTACTATAAAGGGAATACATTTTGTATGTTTTCCATGCACTAAATATATCAATCCCCTTTTATGTGCAAGTACTGATGGAGCGCGGAATCAAGATTGTAGCATGGAAGAGCTGTCCTTATACATCAACACATGCCCATTACATTTGTGATTATGCCTTTGATATATGGGGCTTGAATGGTGATCAGAATGCAAGCCGTATGGCGTGACACTTTCACTATAGCACTCCTAATATGATCTGTGTCATTGAGTTTCTGCCACTTTGGAATTCATGTCCATTTTGATCCCTGTCAAGCATTGTTAACTTGTTTACTGCTGTATTAACCACCTGATAGCCCGCCTCAGAGAGAGGTATGCAGCCCATGGCAATTAGTTCTAATAAAAGCACAACGCGATTGGCCGTATTACGGCAACAATACAGTATATGAATATGTGGCATTGCTCCAAGCGGTACAATCTTTGCACCCTGCGTGTTTGCTTTTATCCATTGTTTAATTAAACAAAATAAAATACTGTTTTCATAGCTCTGAAATTTTCAGCAGTAGGCCTATGTGTGTGTGTGTGTGTGTGTGTGTGTGTGTGTGTGCGCAGCATATGAAATGTAAACACTGTTAACACACGGAGCTTGTGGCTAGGTTATTGCTTGCACATTTGGTTCTTGTACTCTGTGTTAGCTGGCTGTTGATTCAAGGAGTTTGAAAGCGAAATTACAACAGAAGAGTTGAAGTAAAACTGAAAGCTACATAGCCCCGTTGTTAGCGTAAACCTTTTCAAACAAAGCAACACCCCAGCTGTTTCCTTGTATGAAGCTATCACACCATAGAAGTCTTACATCAAACAGGAGACACGCTTCCTTCCCTGTATGAAAATAGTTTAATATAACAAGACTGGTAACTGTGCTCCACTGACCCAGAAACACGTCTCTCTAATTGTCCTCATTGGCCTCAGGGGCTTCAGTAACAACACTACGACCCCTTTATAGTCAGAGCACAGCACATGATCCTCCTGGAGCTACGGTATAGGGTGCTATGGTCTATGTACCTCCCAGGATTACGTGCTCTCCCCTGGGCAGGCGACTAAACATTTGGATGAAGCTCGCACACACACGCGCGTGCACACACGCACGCACCCACCCACACACACACACACAAATATGCTTGTGTCCCCCCCCCCCTCCCCGGTCTCCTTGAAAGTGCAGGAGAGGTCAACGCGAGGTGCAGTGGACTGTGTGTGCTGCTTCAACCTTTCCTCTTTTCATCCAGTCTAATAACATCAGGCTGCTGTGATGCAGCAAGGGCGACACTGGTCCAAGGTCAGTCTGTACTGCCTGCTGCTGGAGAGCTTGGTCGCGTGGGGTGGGGTGGGGTGGGGAAGGAGGAAAGGAGGGGGGGGGGGGTGCACATGGACCAGCTAGGTGAGATCAGATATACCGGCTCCTTCCACTATAGTGTAGTGTAATGCATTTATGATTAGGACTGATAAAAGTCAGTGTCATTTGCTCTGTTGCAAAGTGTATCTTTTCATAATGCAAAGGCACTGGGAAAGAACGACAGCTTTTTACTCAAAGATCACGGGCTGCCTGGTACGGTAATGAGATCCCTGCTTATGTTGACAAAATAAACACAAGCCTAAAGAGGTGGGCGATGAAGAATTACATAGTTATCAACTCTGATCTTATCAGTGGCGAGTGCAACTTCCAAACTTCTGCAATGCTATCTTAGCTGCAACAGTAATCTGCAGTCTTGGGAAAATATTATCCACTAGAGCCCTCTCTGTCTGTTTTCTGGGGACATGTCAGGGGCTAATTGTTAAGAATTGAGTTATTGAGCTGTATGCCCTTCTCCAGCCCCTGAAGGACTAGGACCAATACAAATAGCTCCCAAACACTATTGGAATTCCACAAGAGTACCCGTGACTTAGCCCAGCCATAATATTGTTCTAATAATTGGAGCTCACAGGCCATCAAATATCATGCCGGTTTGTTCAATTGATTCAGACAGGGTAAAGGGGGAGGAAAAAAAACACGCATTTGCAATGTTCCCATTTGTAATCCATGCGACATTCCTCTGCTCCATTTTTAATGATCAGAAATTCTGCAAAAACCTTTTGTAATTTGTCCTCTGGCTAACTTTTAGGTAATCTGGTGTGCCGGGCTGTTAGAGCCTTGACAGGACTACAAACAAGTACAGCAACACAAAAAAAAACTGTAGCTGCAAGCCATTCATTTCCATTACAAGAGCAAAATGCCCCTGCATTTGTTGTGCTCATGTAGCCCCAACGCTGCCACTAACTGTACAGACACGTGTTCCCATGACTTCTTTCCAAAGCATTTGGACTACAATGGTTGAAAGAGTAGCAGTGTTGTGTCAACAGCTTGGTTGCGTTGAGGGCTATATCACAGTCCATCGGGAAAGGAAGCGCATTTCTTTTATTTTTTTTTATTTTTTTCGGGCCACTGCTGACTTGGCACGCAATCGAATGAGGTTGAGCAAATGCAAGTGGCAGAGCCAGCTGATAATGGAAATAGTTGTGATAAATATGTAATGGATGTTGGATAGGGCTAAGAAAACCCTCATGAATAATATCAGGTAACGTGTGGGAAGTGAATTGACTCGGCAAGCCCCTGCACATTAAAATACATCCCCGCCAAGGCCCAGTGGCATGCACAGCTCTTATCGCCTGCTTACAGGGCAGTGGCAACAGTGTACCTTATCAGTCGTCATTCTGGGGTGTATGAACATGCTTTAAAAGCGTTTGGTATGTAAACTCAATTTAATTAGAATAGCTGGTGGTTAACAGTGCTGTGGACAGGGAAGGGTTCCTGGGCAGCATCACCAGTTCCTCAGCCAATGTGTTAGTGTCTAGGGTTTGTCTAGACACGCGTGTTTAAGATCACAGAAGAAAAGCGGGAAAGAAATATGATTCTGTTTAAAAACACATCACTATGGTAACAGGCTAATATGACAGTTTGAGAATATTGGAATTATGCAGTTTTGCGTTGAGACTGCACTTATTTGCTGAACTTTGGTTTGCCTATTGATTTTTCATTTGTGTACAACTGTGCGTGCGTGGGCGGGAATCGTACTACTGTATATCGGACAGATTCAAAAGGAAATGTTTGCACGAGGCATTATGCAATACAAATACTGTAAGGCAAAGGCCATTTGTGGTTGTAATGCATTTGTCTGCATACATGTACAGTATGACTTACAGTAGCATTATAAACATTACGTTTCAGAGTGTTTGCCTATTTGCTCTCTGACTATGACACCATGTCAAAACTAGCTGGGAAGGTTGTATAGACCCACTACCGAATGAATACCGCATTAATAATCCAATTAAGTCCATATCAATTAAAGTGCGGTACATACAAACACCCGCTGAGTGTAAATGCACAACATAACTAGCCCTGCCTGACCCCCTACGGCTGCCACCGCCATATTCTCCGGCATGTTCCCAAAGGGAATGTGTGCATAATAAAGACTTCAAATGACAGGCACGCAGCGGGGTTAATAGGAAAGGTCGGCTTGCCGGCATGTGGCCAGTGAGTGTAAAGGACAAGTTGCACGAGGTCAACCAGTCACATGGGTTCCCAGCCAATATAGGAGCTCAGGACCCCGCGCGGAGGAAGGCTACACTTCTATAGAGCCGACTCCCTCAGCAGCGAAGGGCACTGATGCCTTTATTGGGCTGCTGCTTTGCGTTAGCGCTGACAGAACCAAATACATTTTGATGTGGGAAAACACAGCGCTGTTCGTATCTGTGTAAACAATGTGGCCATTTGAAACCTCTGCATATATAAGGAAAGGAATCACCATGGCGTGTTACTGAGGCGGTGGATTTTTCAGTAATACACTTACGACATATAAGTGCCGGGATATTCATACGCAGTGACTGTGCTATTGCAAATAAGGTGGAGAGAGAAAGAGAGAGAGAGAGAGAGAGAGAGACTTTGCTCCAGAGGCCCAGTGTTGGCTTGACATGCAGTTCCACAGAGAGAATGTCATCCAACACCTGAAGCCATAACGCTCCAACAGGACATTCAGGAAATATCAACACATTTTCACTGCTATTATTCATAAGAGACTAGCATTCGCCAGCACCTGACACACACATCAATCCTCCATGATATTTACAAGAAACCCCTTGAACTCCTTCTGCCCGAAAGGAACATAAGCCATTTTACGTTATACCAAGAAATTTCAATTATACCCCGGCCTTTATTAGGTGAGCCATATACAGTCATCAAACAACACAGAGCTGGCAATGTGAAACAAATTTAAAGTAAAATGAAATTAAATGAAATAAAGTAATATTAAAAAGTAGAGCACCAAGGCAGGGTGGCTAAAATAATATTTCTTCCTAACATCATTACATTTGAGTGTTTTATTTATCTTAAAACCAGGTTATTTTACTGTCGATGCATAAAATATTAATTTTTATTGATATTATAAAAATATAATGTACAGTATGTTTATCTTGCAGTAGTTGGCATAGTGTACTGTATATTAATCTTTCAAAGGATATCATGCTGGGTTAACAGTTGCAGTAAACTTTTATTGTGCTTTATACACCTGAAAGCTTTTACACATCACATTAAGGGGAACTCAATTATATTAAAGGCTTGTTTCGCATTAACATCACAGGCCATTCATATGTACAGAAATGTTAACAGATGTATGAATAGTTCCTCCCATCCTAGCATACAGTATTAACATGTTCATATTACAGTTAATTAAGGCAGGTTTTCTGGGCAGGGATTCAAACTAGTCCTAGACATAAACAAAGTCCTAATCTTTTGTCTTTAGTCTATGCTCTATAATATTTATATCTATAATATTTATGTCTGCCTTCAGCTTTTATACTGACACTTTAACCGTATGTGTTATAAATATGGCTATCAAAGTTAATAACGCATTAACCCCACAAACTTTTACAGTAAATGTTGCCGTTAAAGCATGTTTTCCTTTGACCCTTCACTCATAATGTAGTTTTCCACTAGAAACATTTGTCACATTAAGTGTTATTGTTATATAACAAGCATGTCCCGGGGAATGATACAGGACAATGTAAGACTACAGACTACGGTCTGCTGACCAGTTGTTCCTTGTTGTCCCTAAAACATGCCGTCGTGTTTTTAAAATGTGACTTAAAACTCGTTTAGTTTGCTTGGCTTGTAAATCTGTCTGAGCATTGTACTGCATGTTGCTATTTTATTTCATGGTTGCATTTGTCTTATTGATTGTTTATTAATCTAGTGTTTACATTGTTTATTCATATCAATGTTCAGCACTTCGGTCAGCCTGGTTGTTTTAAATGTGCTTTATAAATCAACTTGGATTGGACAATGTTTTTTGAATGGCAAGTTACAAATCATGTCATTGTCAGTGGCGTGCCGCGGGGAATATGGGGGAGATGAGCGAGCGCCCGGGACCTGAACGCGCCTGCCAGTGCCACCTGTCCATCCATATGCACAATATGCTCTCTCAAATGATTCCGCTGACATGCCGTTTAATATGACCTATGACCTATGGCCGTAAAAATAACTAAAACATCACTTTAATCTCGAAACAACACATTTAAAATGTTTTACAAATGTAGGTTAGCCAATAGGGTATATTGTCTTGCCAATGATAGTAAATGTGTTTAAAAAATGTGTAGATTTGAGAGCTAGGTAACATACTTTTATCGCCTCAGGTCTTAATGTACTGTTTGATGTATAGCGTACAAACTCAATCTTAAGACGTTTACAGTGAAGACAAAAACAAAATGTGACCAGTCGGAAAATGTGTCCAAAATGGCCCATTCCTTGTTTATAGTATATATATATATATATATATATATATATATATATATATATGTGTATGTTTATATATATATATATATATGTATGTGTATATATATATATATGTATGTGTATATATATATATGTATGTGTATATATAT
>JAODTR010003847.1:0-12484 GCA_025399935.1 Amblyopsis rosae | reverse complement strand
GCAGGGACCTACATTAACATATTTTTTTAGCCTTCTGAATGCCAGGTATCCAAACACAACCATTTTTGCTGTGCCATTTGTTAAAACAATAAGCATGCATTAAGAAAATGTAATATGGGTGCAACAACGATCTCTCATGTAATGTTAATACTATGCTTTTATTTGATTTTTACATGAACCCATATTTCTGATGTTTCTCCAATGGATCCTCAAACATGAAAATGAGGCTTTAAGGCACAAACCGATCATCCAAATACATTAGGACACATCTTACGTGCACCGATCGGTTACCTGCGGATGGTAGACACTGAGTGACTTGACTTTGTGCAGGGGCAGAAGAACCTTCAATAAAAAAATCTTGTGCTCCTCTTTTAGTGGTAAGGCAAATCCATTGATTATGCTGTAAGATAAAGCAAATGTTAGATTGTAATCATTTTAGTTTCAAAATGTTTGTTTTCAATGTTGCATTCCACACAAGACGACACTAAGAATAAATACAGTAAAATATACCTTCCAAGTATTTCCAGAAGTTCAGCTATACCATTATGATGCTCTGTCTCATAGATAAACCTAAAAATAATGTTAAAAAAGCAAGAATGGTTAATTAATTCAATGGTTCATTCAGGTGCAGTGTGCTGATGCACTGCTCTGCAGCCGAAGTCTCTGAAGAGGCGAGTCAATCTCAACATTGATTTGGTGTTGTGTTGTGTGATGCATTTTATTTTTTCTCTTTCTCCCCCATGTGGTTTTAACAGAAGTTGTTTCTTGCCTGGAGCAGGAGTAGGTTAGGGGGTGTTTGATGTGAAATGTATGTTGTACAGCCCTTTTGAGACTGCAATGTGATTAAGGGCTATATAAATAACATTGACTTGACTTGGCATGGCATGTGTATTATGTTTTAGAATAATGAGCAGGCCAATAGAAGGAGCAGCACTCACCTATAGAAAATGTTATTGATCTGTTTTCTGATGTATGCTCGCAGGCCCAGGAACTTCCCATAAATCCTGTGTAGGGTGGTTTTGAGGAAGTCCCTCTCCCTGGGATCTTCACTGTCAAATAGATCTAGAAGCTACATCCAGCAAAAGAACAGGTTGATTTGTTGCTATTATCGAGTGCTAATTTGTATATTTTTCAGTCAAGTCTGTATAAATGTTCTTACCTGCATTACAAACTTCTGGTCAATATATTTCTTTGCTATGTTGGGTTGAAAGTCCGGAGACTCTAAAAATCGAAGGAAAAACTCATAGACGAGCTTAGAAAGAGAGAGAGAGAGAAAAAAATACAAAATAAAAAGACATTGCAAGGAATTATTTCAACCAGCCAAACAGGAACTTGTGCAAAGTGTGATTTGCAAACAAATGCAAAAACAAATGTCCAAACTTTTTGTGTGTAGGTGTATTTTCATCAGAATTAACATGTTCTATTTGCCGGTGACTCATTCCAGCCACCGACTGCCTTATTTATATTTGATCAGTTATATTATTAAGATCAAAAACATGTTCGAAACTATTTTAATTCATAGAAAGGGATGTTGATTGTATAAAATCAATATACTTGTATAAAGTACATTGCGTATATAAAATGTCGATCTAGGTCATTTAGGTTGATTTAGGTCTAGGTAACTTCAATACAATGAGCACAGTTTAAAGTATTACAAGGAGCAGGGAGAGGGTCATTGCCTGGCTCCGCCCGACTATGCTCTCAGGTCAATTTATTATTTTTGACAAACCCTTATCACATTAGCGTTCTCACAGCCGCCCTGCTGGCGGCCCAATCAGCGTGTGTTAGTGAGATGACGTCACGCGCGTTTCTAAACGGTGGTAGAGCTAGAGGAGGCGATCAAAACAGTTGGAGCAACGCCGATTGGTTCAGCGCTGTCCAATAGTTTCGAAATGAACCAGAGGTAGGAGGAAACGACTGCAAACACTTCCCAATGGAGCGTGTGAATATGGTCTGGTTACAGCAGGTGGGTTAGGCATCTTGCTCAATGATGCTAACAGGTACAGGTCAGCTACAGGGCTGGAACCCACATCCTTGCTGACCACTAGGATAATGGCTCTACCTACCTGGAGGTGCGGCCAGGCCGCCTCTAGCGTAGGCTCGTCTTCCTCAGGGTCGAACTCTGCACCAGTGGGGTTGGACGACGGTGGAAGTGTTCTGAACATATTCACAGCAAACTGAGGAAGAGAGGGCAAGATGTTTTATTATATTGCAAATATTTCCTGCTTTGTATACCCAACTCTTTCGCTTTCTGTTTTGCCTTACTTATAGTCTGTATACATGGTCAATGATACTGTTTAAAAGGCATGGAGCATTATGGAAACTTGGATTATTTCCATACAATGAACAAACACATTTGGTTTATGGCTTCTCTTACATTTCCTATGTTTGCCAGCACTCTAATTCAAGGCAAAGCCAATGAAAAAGTTTGCTCTGCGGAAGACGAGTGGTCAAGCTGCCATTTTATCAAATCTAATCCTCTAATTTTTTACAGAGATTAATTTTTGCCCTATAATCATTTTGTGTGCACAAGACAAACTTAATGGTCTAATCTAAAAGTAATCCCAACAGAAACATAGAAGTCATTAAGTCAATGGGGTATTTACAATTTCTTTTTACATCAGAATTGCATTTTTTATTTTAACTCTACAAAAACTTTGCAGTATAAGGGCTTGGTCCACCAAACATGTTTATAGTGCTGAGAGTGTCCGTTTTCAACACAAACCCTACGGAGGTCATCGATAACAGTACTGAGCGCTAAAATCCGTTTTTTTGTAATCTAGCTACAATAGACGGTTGAGAGAAGCACTCTGAAAATGAGCTTGCGGGAGCTTTCAGCAGTATAATCGTGTTTGGTGGACAGTCCCTAACTGACTGACAACTTCTTTTCATTCCAGGAATGCATTTTTGATGGAACTCAACACTACAAAAATGTTGCAGCATGATGGTGCTCCTACTCCTTCACCTAAGTGCCGAGACATTGCTCCTACTCCTTCACCTAAGTGCTGAGATGTTGCTCCTACTCCTTCACCTGAGTGGCTGGCACTACTCCTTCCTCTTTCCCCTACAGACATATTACACTGCCCTCCCCCACACCCCTCCCCAAATATTGTCAAACTAAGTTATTTCTAACATAACCGATGGTGTAGGGCAGACGTTTACTGCATGCATTTACACATACGCTTTTAAAAAGGGGATAAATGGTGTCGTTAATAAACTATAGGCAATGCCAAAATGGTCTTTAATGTTAAGCCAGCACACAGGACTTTAAAATGTGTCATTATATAAATCATTAAGTTAATAATTTCATCACTGAATCCTCCAGATACTTTCAACACCCCCCCCCAAAGCTAAATGGAAGTACAGTAGTCAAACATGATTATGCAGAAATTACGCATGTTCAGAGATTATTCCATACTATTAAATCAACCACTTTAATGTTTGCTGCTGGATGAAAACATAAGCACGTCCGGCTTTATGTAAGCCATATCCTTAAATATAGGCATAGGTTTTATGTGTTGGTTTGTTTTCCAAAAGCATTGGACCCACATTATCCAAAGTGAGTCTGATTCAGTGTCAACTAACTCCCTTTTGGCGGTATTCCCTGCCAGACCGATCATGGGAGCATGCATGTTGCCCAACAACACACAGCTAGCCTTGTTTAGAGAAAAAGGGAAAAGCAGGGCTATAAGGAAGAGATACAGTTTGTCCTCAGAGGTTCCATAAAACAGCTGTGTATTGGCATCAATCTGCCGATACGCATTACAATACAGGGCCCACAATATGATATATTGCAATACTGTAACCAAGGAGATGTATTGCGATTTCAAATGCAATGCTAATGTGTGGCGCCGCTGCAAAAAATAACAGAAACACTTATGTAAACTTGATCAGGGACTTCAGATGGAAATTAGCTTTAAGATAAATCTGGTAACATTCATCTTTCCTCTCTTTTGAGCGTAATGTATTTTGAATATGGTCCCTTTGACAAATACATTGAGTAAAATAAATTATACATATATTATTTTATTTTATTTTTGTAATCGATACAGTGATTTAGAGAATCGAGTATCGCAAAACGTAATATCACGATACTCAGGTGTATCAATATTTTCTTACACCCATATTCTACAACCCATAACAAACAGGCTATGCATGGAGAGGATACTGGCACAGCTGGGCTATAATTCACCATGGGTAGCTTATATCAGAACTACACTCCACGCCCTTCTCACTGGAAATACTGTTGTGGAGGCTTTGATGACAAAGAGGTGAAGGTTTTCAATATCAGCTTGTCTTCAAAGAGATGACAAATCATTAGACCCACGTTTTTAAATGTTTTCAACTATAATCTAGGCTCTTAAAGGTGGATTTGTAATATCTTAAATGTATAGTTTTTATTTGTATTTTGGTTTCATTGTCTCATATATAAATCTAAGACAGGAAACAGGAACGGACTGTAGTTAATGACAAAAGGTTGTAACTGAGCCCACAGCTCAAGCTTCACTACAAAAAAGTATATTTGTCTAATTTCTAGTAAAAATGCCCATCTACACACTTAATATAAGACACAATTACTTAACAAGAGCTCTTCTAGCCAGATATGTATTATTTCAAGTACATTTTCACTTGTTCCATTGGCAGATATATTTACATATCATGAGCAAATATGACCTTGTATTAATAATTTTTTTTACTTATTTTTGAAGAGCCATTTTTTGCAGTGTTGAACTCTGACCCACATACCATAGTTTGGAAAAATAATATTCACTTTTATATTCATACTTAACTAAATACATTTTAACACCAAGATTAACACTGTACTTAATCCTGGAAATCACATGTGTCCTAAAATAAGATAGCCTTCCAGTCAATAGTCGGATTCATATTTTACATCACTATAAGCAAGGTACTTTGTCATGCCTTCGTAACCCCCATCAATACCTGCCATAAACATGAGCCTCATACATAAAAATCAACCCATTTGAACCCGGTTCAGACGGTCCAGGACAGGGTCGACATTCCCATTCCCCCCCCGTATTCCCACTAACCATGTGCACCACCTCCGGGTAGATAGGTTCTGTGATGACATTGCGGTTGTGGGTGATGTACTCCACCATCTCGCTCAGCGCCGCCCGCTTCACCTCCTTCCATTTCAGGTCGCTCAGCGGGTCCGACAGGAAGTCAAACAGCACGCAGCACTGCCGCAGCTTCTGGATGAACAGCTTCTCCTGCTCAGGCGGGGGCACATCTGGGGGGAAGGGGGGGGGAGGAAGAGATCAGAGGAACAGTAGAACAAAAAGCCCCAAAACATAATAAATAATGTTAGAGAGGAGAGGATCATGGGAGAATTTCTTGGGGAACCATGTACTGTGTTGGAAGGTCAGTGAAAGACAATGGCAAAGGAAGATGAAGTAAACAAAGAAATAGGGAGACACAAATAAAAGCAACGCACAGGCTATAATTGTAATGGAGAGCAGAAATATACAGCATGTTTACATTGGACACTACTTCCTGTTCATGTGCAGTTTTCAGGAAGTGCCCATTACTAGCCAAACAACTCAACTGCACACCCAGCAACGCAAAACGAATGATGTGGCTCGCCGCTAACAGTATATTCCAAACCAATAACAGTAATGTGCAAACAAATATTATAATGGAATGCTAGAAGGCTAAATTAAGATATAAAGTTGTTAGTACACGTCGGGAATTGCATGGGGATGAGGGGGTAATAGGTTTAAAAATGCCCACCTATCCCTTGTGTGCATTAAGAGAGAATTAGCTTTATCTGGCACAGATAAGAGGCCTGTCACATCAACATGCTTAGTTGTCTCCGTTGCTTGGCAACTGCCCTTGTACACTGTCCCCTGTATCCCCAACATGCAGTCTCCCCTGAGCGAGAGGCCAGGTACAGTGTGGTGGTGATCAAACATTAGCTGCTTCATTCCAGCTGAATCACAAACAGTTCACGCACAACCCATGTGTGGGTCTCCTGCTGCCATAAAAGAGGCGTACAGTATTATTATTAAGTTATTTAGCTAAAAGATAAGTCACAGAATTGATTGATGATTAGTCAGGGTACAGTGTGATATGATGCTGCTTCAATTAGAATGGAAAGGCCATGCTATAAAGACTAGAGCTAGAGGAGCCACCAATAAGCATTACTGTAATGTTCAGTAATCACTTGAAGAGAGGGCAATGTGTGCCTTATGTCAGAGATTGTAAACAGGGTCCTGTGGGAGCAAATGGGAGCAAAAGCAAAAGTGTACATTTCTATTTCTGTACCCCCAGACCCCACGTTTCATTGGTCTCCTGACCGATTGCAACGTGTCCCTTATTTTTCCCCTTTTTATTTTTATTTGTGTGATTCATTTTGCTTTGAAACCAGTATTTCAACAAATTCGATATATCTTTTTTATTTGGGGGACACAATGTGCAAGCCAAGCCTTCAGCCATGATGGTGATTGACTGGGAAGATGCAGGCTAATAAATACATTTGTAAATCAATACAATTGCACTGCACCATAGTACAGTGCACTGTACAATAGTACTGTGCAGAGTACAATATAATTGCACTGTACAACTTGAGCAAGACAGCATTTTTCAAATCACTTATTTTTATATAATATTCATACTTATGTGAGGATATTCATGATTCAATGGCGTAGCCGCGGGTGTGCCTGTGCCATCTAAAGAGGCAGCTGGCACAGCCAGATCACTTTTTTTGGACAATCACTTTTGGGCACGACACCTGTCAATGCAACATCTTCAGCAGATAATGTGACACTAGTTTAACTAAATGCAAAAGAACTCCCCAAATACTTCATATTTTGATCGCATTGCATGTTACAAGCTGTTCCGTGATCATCTCCTGTTCAACAGTCGACATGGTACAGCAACAGAGCAACCATGCCCGTTGGCGTTTTAAAGGAAATTTACAGAGACTTGAGTCGAATTAACTAATTTGATTATTAAAAGGATAGCTTGCGCCATTTTGCCATTTGAAGATGTCAACTTGCGGTAGGCTGTCAATATCGTTTATGATTTGTCATTGAATGCTAGTGTAGATTCTTGCCCAGTTAACTTACATTTTCGTCAAACATCATCCATATCCAAAAGGTCTACGTGCAACGTCAGTGACGTGAACCTTGTAGGCCTATTTTTCATTTAATTAATATGTAAATAATGATTGCACATTGACGTTTAAAATAACAACCCAAGAATGGAATAGTTGTGTTCAAGGTGGCACACAAAGTTTTTAGGCACACCCAGTCTTTTTTCTTGCTTATCTTATGATTATCCCGATAATGAACATTCACCACGGTACGATTCTAGTCATTATTTTTATCGTGATAAACAATAATATCCCATCCCTACCTGAGATCCAGGCATAATCAATTAGCAAGAAAACCAAATTAAATTGGGGGAGACCAGCTATGGTTGTAACACTGTAACTATAACTCACATATTGTTTTTTAGCTAGTGTTCTCAAACCTTTCATTGTTTACTACAAATGGCACCCATTCAGTCCTCTAAAAGGAATATCACAGACCTCGTGAGTTGATGTCAAATACATGGTGTTCCGTAACTTGTTACCATACCCCACTACCGGGGTAGGTTGTAACACATGCTTGGGTAAATTGTAACAATTACACAAAAGAAGAATAAATGGATGCCACACCATATATGCTTCAAAAACATGTTCTGGAAAAGAATTTTGGCGAGACAGAAGGACAGCACAAATAAAATAAATATTTTTACATTTGGCAGATGGAGAGATTCTCTAAGAGAAGTTATCCTATTCAGACATAAGGGAGACTTGACTCAGTCAAACGTACACTTGCATTAGTATCAGTTTCAACTTGGCCAATGTATCTTGATGACAGTGAGAGTTTGAGAGGGCTGTGTGAGCATCCATTATTGGTCATGAAATCGTTGGGCAGCAAATGGTGTTATGGCTGTCAAACTGCAGAAAAAGCGCCAGCTCTCATTCAACCAGAGACCCAAAACCAATATGATTTATAATCCCAAATTATTGTCATAATGTGCCTAAAATGAAAGATTATTCATAAGTCACCATCACATTATTACATTTAGTTCAGTATAATATAAATAATGAATAAAGCATTTTCTAAATAACAAATAAAGCATTTTTGAATATTTATTGTAGGCTAGATACAGATATTTTACTATACTGCAGAAGACAACTGAAAAACTGCAAGAATATCAATATTCTTGCATGCTTGACATTTTGAAACAACCAACTAGCCTCCAGTCTCACTAGGGTGAGACTTGTGGCCATTTCATGTTCTGGGACATTGCAGCAGGACCTAGAACGACAAGAATGTGTTGCCATGGTTGGAAAGTAACCCTTACCCACCTTACCTACAGTATGTCAGACATGGGTTGCTCGCATTACATAAGACAGCCTGTGTGTGTGTCATAATGTTTCAGAGCAGGCCTAAAATACACAGTGGTTTGTTGTGTAACAGATAAAAAGCCTATAGTGTTATGATGCCAATATTGATGTTACACACAGCGTGACTCTTATTACCGGAGCTCAGAAGCCTCGGAAAAGGCTTGTGTGTGTGTGTGTGTGTGTGTGTGTGTGTGTGTGGGGGGGGAGCTTTACGATGGTTTAAGCAACAGTTGTCTGCCCCCGTTAAAAATTTAACCTAGTAAATAATTGGAGTCACATGGGGGGCTATGGCACACAGGTCAAATGAAGACTAACATGCCACCAGCCTGTTGTTAATGCTGTTTGGACACAATGTAGTCTTATCAATAGTATCTGTTTATTGTAGAACTTAGCTATACTTATAATACTTATAATACTTGTTAACAGAATTACAGCTGCCATCCTAAATTATGCAGTAGATGAACCTAAAACAGTATCCTATATCAATCTCCTCTGACTTCAAGACAATCAATTGAGGGTTTAACGAAAGTACTGAAGTATACAGCAAGTATAGCTAATTGTTGGACTTAAGGGCTAGGATTTTGTTGTTTGTAAACAATATGCTAACCAACAGCTCTAGGCTTAGTATTATTAGAATGACGCTTGCCTGTGAATTGTTAAGGTAGGCACCACTGCTACATGTCAACACTTGTAGACATTTTTATGACTGCCACTTATCCACATTGTCTATACTGTAACTGGTGCAACTAACTGGAGCTAAGTCATTCACTGCTACAATCATACCCCAATGCTAAATATGAATTAATACAACACGACTGAGATCTAGGCAAATCAACAACATCATAGTCTGAGAGAGAAAAAAATAAAAAATAAAGAGGGGCAAGACTACTGTACATCCATTCAACAAACAAGTTGCCATTCAGCGCAGTCGGCTGTGTGACTCCAATATACAGCGTAATCAATAACTGCCCATGGCCTATCACACTGGACTGCACTGGGCAACAGAAGGGGGGCAAACACACACCCATGCTATCAAACTGATTCCACACACACACAAAGAGGTTAAGCTTGATACTGCATTCATAAAAGGTTAGTGTTCTGGCTTGTGTTCTGACTTGCATGGACAGGGCTGTTGGGTTACTGCATAAGGCCTACTGTACCTTACAGGACTAATTCAGACACTTGACGGCTGAAGGTCTCCCACACAGCCAACATTATTTGCCCAATATGAGTTAAGATCAACTGGAGTGTGACAGAATACAAATAAATACATTCCTGTATAACCAGGGATCAGATGTGTGGGATAAACATTACCATTTCTTGCTCAAATGGCTACATTTGTTAATAAAATACTGAGACAATGCGCACAGATGTAGACAATTGCATTCATATACACATGAAAGAGGTAGAGAGAAAACCCTTCCCTGGGCTATGACCTCACTTCCTTTGACATCACTGGGCTGGGGGGGGGGGGGGGGGATGGGAAACGACAGAAAAAAGCTATTAAAACCAGATTTTTATGTAGCCCTCCTGTCTCAATGCCGCATACACACAGGCAGCCCTGTGCACTGCTTCTAATGCAATCGCGCTACCTTCCAAATGGTAACACACAAAAAGCTGTGATCTTGAACGTTGGGCCGCTGACTAACCAAACAGTAACCAGATCAGGGTTACAAGAGAAGAGCAGAGCAGAGCACACCGTTCTCTCCCTCTCTCCCCCTTAATTCCCTAGGACAATAAGGAGAAATCATTTTCCTTTACGTACCTCTGAAGTGCATAAGGGCCACCGGCTGAAAAGGCCCATTTGAATTAGGTGCATCCACAACCATCCTGTCTCCAGCTTTATTGCATGTCAACATCTAAACCTCGACCGGGAAGGCAAGCTACTCAGGGCGAGAGGCGAGCCTCCATTTTAGCACTGGAGCAGATCAGAAAATGAAGCTCTCTGCTGCTGGAGGGAACTGGCTAGTTAGTGATGTCATCAGGGATGGAGCTCGCTGATTGGCTGAGGTAGGAACTCTGTGGCTCACCTCAGGGAAAGGGCTGCCGAGCGTAAGGGCATGTGATTGGATCAGAGGCTGCAAGGCGGGGGGGGTTGGGGGGGCGGGACATGCAGTGGAATTTTGTTGTGGCCCCTCCTCCCTACTCTGGTGTCAGTCTTCAAGGGAGGCCCGTCTATGGATCTTAGATCAGATTGGCGGAAGCCTATTGCACAGTTTAAACATTAGCACGGTTTAAAACATAATCTGACCCAGGATAAGACGCTAGGAGTGACTTACTCTGTGTGCATAGAGAGAGACCCTGGCTGAATCTTCAAAGCCTTTCATTGTTTCCTTGCGTCCTCTCTCTCTGTCTCTCTCTCTCTGTCTCTCTCTCTCTGTCTCTCTCTCTCTGCTTGGGTCTTTTCAAAAGGATGTGGAGGAGGGAGTCAGAAGGAAGGGGGAGGGCCAGGGCTTCAACAATGGAACAGAAGGAGACAAGGAGAAACATGAGAGGATAAGGAGAAGACTTTTGAGACGCGGCCACTGCTACTCGCCCTGCGAATCCATTGGACTTTAAACCACAGTGTGAATTTTCACGATACATTGTGGAAGGCCACGCTGTACTGTATTGTAAACATGAATATGTAGAAAAACAATGTGAACTCACTTTTGAATGGATCTGAGATATTGTGAGCACTGGAATCTCATCAAGTAATCTACTCTAAATAGATTATTTGTATGAATTGTTTTACCGCTAAAGCCCTCAACCTGCCTAATAATAACATACGTTTGCTTTAGTGATGCTAATCACTCATCTTTGCACTAGAAACCAGCTATGTGTCTTCTACGAGTCTTTTTTATAATAGTGTTGATTTCCATGTAAAAATAAAAATATGAAGATTTTGTTAACATTATGTCCAACATCAATGTGTGAATACGTCCTACATATTATTATGTATATGGCATAAGTTTCACACAAAATCAATATCACAAAAAATTTATTTAAAAATGTTGTTCACAGAGTAGAAGGAGTTGGCCATGTATTCCTGCCATTTAGGCATAATTACAAATAAAACCTATCCCACATAATACAACAGTTAGTTCCGAAGTGGTTTGATTGGACAAGAGGCATTCCATGAGTGCCAATATTTCAGTCTAACACACTGGGACTTGTAACTATGCATGTATCACTCCACTTTACCAGTGATCTTATAATAACTATTACTAATTCAAAAAACAACACACTTCTGATAAGCTGTTAACGTGACTCAACAGATTTGACTTCACTGGCTGCGTGATAAATGGAAACAGGTAAATGTGCACGACTGCATGATGCAAACATCGATGTATATTGGATGCAAACTAGCTGACCTGCGGTAACGTGAAAACGTATGTAATAAGCTAGCGTGATGTTTATACATTGATTATCTTCGGCACTCGTCCTGTGGCCTCGTACCTACGACCTATGAATCACAGCCGCGTTGATATTCAGTCAAGCGCACTCCCTCTTGTGTGTTATTTCTTAAATGAATCCTAACCGACACCATAGGCCCTGACATATGCAGGCTAACCAAGCGTTGTTTGAGTCACATCCTCTGTGTCGATATGTTTGACAGGAGAGCATGCCCACAAGTAAACCGCACCAATGGGGAAAAACTAAGCTGCTATCTTACAGCAGTTAGCCTAAACAAAATAGGGCGGCATATTACGAGGAATCTGTCAATTAGGTGGTGACAGTCCTGCATCAGATGCAGAGTTTATCAGTGAGGAGGAGTTCTCACAGGCATTTGATCACAGCATGGAAGCTCAGCACCCCACCCCCCCCCCCCCCCCACCCCCCAGAGCTTCCATTTCGGTACATTCCAGTACCATGACAACTGTGTGGACAGCCTTAACCAGAGGCTGCCAGACCAGAATTTCACTAAGGTGACACTTTCTACCCATTGACTGAAAGGAGTGGAAGCCGTTTTCAGAAATTACAGACTTCAGACCGCTCTTGGAGTTTTATCATCCATCCATCCATCCATCTTCATCCGCTTATCCGGAGTCGGGTCGCGGGGGCAGCAGCTTCAGCAAGGGACCC
>JAODTR010003846.1:0-12486 GCA_025399935.1 Amblyopsis rosae | reverse complement strand
TTAGCTATGGTATATAATACCTGATTCTCTTCCTCCACGAGTCTATATCACCATCCTTCTGAGGTCATTATCATCCAAGTCAAGATGAGAGGTGAGACGGAACAATATTAGATGACGTTGGCATGTAGGATTCAGTTGTGTAACACGTAATGGAACTTGGACTCATGTTATGAGTTCAACATAACATGTAAATGTACAGTTCCAGGAATTCAATAATTTTCTTAAAAAGCATTACATTTTCTGTTATACACAATTCTGCTATTCTTTTCATAGCCGTTGTACTGCTGTGTCTGCTGGGAACTGCTTTTGCGCAAAACTATACATGGGGAAATCCAAAAGATGTGGTCGTAGAAGATGGTGAGCAAATGTTCAGTGTCAGGTTATGTAATATATACTGCATGTGTATGTGTGCACATATTCGTCAGTACAGCTTCACCCAAACACGGTTGTGAATCGTGTGTAGCATGTCTTGCGGACCAGGCGTCCTGTGGGTGCTGTATGATGCAACAGCAGTTTTCTAAACTGGAGATGTACTTCAACATGGGCCTTGAAGAGCTCCAGACAAGTTTGAATTCAACTATAACTCTGCTGAACAATTACAGAGGTGATTCATATGCACATACACACACCTCACTCAAATAGTTATATATATATATGCTGTATTATTAGCTCAGACACATGATTGACGTTGATTATAATCTCAATTTATAATAATTTAAAATGTCCCTGTCTCCACTGTCCACCTCCAGCCAGCCGCTGTGCCTTCTCTGTGGCTCTGACCAAAGTCAGTGGGTGCCAGGGACCCTTCCGTGAAGTCAGCTCTGCCATCTATAAGGTCCCGTTACTTAATCTGTGTAACGGCTACAGCGTGACCACTGGCATCTTCACCGTGCCTCGTTCGGGCGTCTACGTTATTGCTCTGACTGTGTACAGTTACTCCGGAGCTCCCGGTAACAGCCTAGATGTGTGTGGTAATCTGATGGTGAACGACGCCACTGTGGCGGTGCTCAGTGACAGAAACATGCAGGATCAAGAGGACAGCACCACCTCTGTTTTGGCCATGAAACTGATTGCTAGTGACAAAGTATGGGTCAGTCTGCCCATTGGCTGCTTCCTATGTGATGACAACAGTCACCACAATACTTTCTCTGGTTTCCTTCTCTATGCTACTAACTAGGAGAGGAATGCAGAGGCTATTTCCACCGGAATTCTTCAATAATATTTTCCTTACAAACACACTTCTTCTGCCTGATTCTCTTTATTCATTTTCCATTAAATTAGGACCAACAGTATCTAAATGATCATTGAATGGAAGTTGTTATATGTTTTTGTGACAGGTGTTATTTTACTCACTGACATGAGCCACAATGACATACAGTATAGTAATGCAATCTGTGATGGGAGAATGCCAAATACCTGTACACCTGTACATCTATATGAGAATAAATCAGGATTTTACAGAAATGGAGGGTTCTCTGTGTTACTTTTGAAATTTTTTTTATTGTGTAATTTGCATTATCTCAATATGAAAAGTGTACAAAAGGTAATTGAAAATGTCCACTGATGAAAATGAATATTAGTAGATATTAGTAAACATTTAAATAAAATCATAACATAATATAAAATAATGCTGTATTTTCATTAGGCTATACACTGTATCATGAAAACAATGTGAAGAAGAATAACCCAATACCCATGCAGTGGTTTGTAGGTTTGTAAGTTGAGCTACATTATACTGTAGGTGTTTCCAGACCAGATGCAGGTAACTAAAATA
Organism: Amblyopsis rosae; assembly: GCA_025399935.1. Lineage (NCBI taxonomy): Eukaryota > Metazoa > Chordata > Actinopteri > Percopsiformes > Amblyopsidae > Amblyopsis > Amblyopsis rosae. The sequence goes on along the minus strand of JAODTR010003846.1, from coordinate 10,712 downwards.
TGTCAGATGTTCTATTTACACATGCTGTTCTCTCACAATAATTAAACAATTATATTGAAACAGTTCAACATTGTTTAAAGGGGTTTGTTAGGGGGTGCTATTATATGTTTAGGGGATGCTTGAGTTCTAATGGGTAGAACCCTTGCTAACTACATGCAGGTTTTGTGCCTATATCTGTTTTCATTTGTTTGTTTGAATGCCACGGGTATACAGTTGAAAAAATACTATGTCAAAAAGAAACAAGGCATGGCTCTGGATACTACACCAGCATTTTTTAGTTTGACAACACAAAATCCATTCTGCAGATTAAAAGAGCATGGCTGCAGAATGCAGAGTTCAGGTGCTAGATTGTCCTATCTGCAGTCCTGACCTCATTGAGAAGGTGTGCATTATAAAGAACAAAATATGACATTGTGCCGCATATACAGTCGGTGTGCACCTGAAGACCAAAATAATAAAGAATGAGGGTACATCTACTGCTAAACGGTTTCTTCAGTGCCCATACATTACATGAGCATAGAAAGGAAATCTGATATTAAACAGAAATTTGATATTTTAACAAAGCAATTAAATATATCTTTATTTTTTATAGTTATTTATTTTGTAGCTTTTTGAAGGTAAAAGACCTAATGAAGTTTCACTTCCTAAAACAAATTGCATTGTAATAGCTTGTTTTTTGCTCATGGGACCTTTGCTATATTATCTACACTTTTCATCTTATATTACTTTATGTAATTATAATTGTGTACAATGTAATCATAGTAAAATTGTAGTAACAAAAAACAACAGCTGTTGTATTACTATATACTTATATGCTATACATGCTAAATAATGTATATATACTTTGGAATTTGAAACTGAAAAACCTGATGTTCTATCTAGATGCTTTTTAAAAATAAAATGTATTTGTAAGGGACCATGTGCAATTTAAATGACAAATATTGCTATTTGATGTATTATATCAGAGTTAACCTAAGGCTAACTAACTATATCTGCAGTCTATATTTACATCTATATTTATTTTTACATCTACTGGCTCTGTTACAGAACCACCTGGGAAGTCATCTTTGGAAACTGTTTAAATATGACAGATATTTGGATGAACCATCTCATGATATATCATGGGCTAACATCACACGTAAAACACATTAGTTCCTCATACGATGCTGCTTGGCCCAAACCACTGGTTGTTTGGCCACACTTGTGAAACTTCCAGCCTAGCTAGATGGTTTATCATGTGGTTGTGATCGCAAAAATCCAGTTGCCTCACAGAGAAGAGATAATTACCATTGTGGTTTCATAGGGTAGATTTGACTTCCACACAGACTATTGTGGTTTCTTGACCTGTAAGCATCATTGAGCCTTGCTCATCTTAGTCACTGTAAATCACTTTCTATTAAAAAACAAAATCTGCTAAATTACGTAATTGTTACCAAACCTGTATTCTTATCTAGACCACAACCCATGGAGCTACTTTCCCTTGAAAGATAGGCCATTTTATCCTCTTTCCTCAGCATGAGAACCAGATAACATTTTGTTCTGGGTGTGTGCTGATGCAATAGATTGATAACACTGTTCTCATGGCTGCTTTCATTATTTTCTCTCACCGTTAGAGCATTACATCCTCTGAGACCTGCAACACATAATTCTCCATAACTGTCCAAGTCAGATAGTAACCATACACCCTGTCCTCCTAAAATCTTTTGTTGCACACAACAGTGTTTTGATGGGCTTTTTGAGGCAGGTTTGCTTTTATAACACAAAGACACATCAGGGTGTTGCCTCTCCTTTTGAAGGGTTCCAACATTATTTTGGATGTGCTTCAACATGAGGGTTTGTATCTATGTTTCCACACAGCGGTTCACCTGTCTAGGGGAGGGTCAATGACATGCATAAGTGGGCAGGCCAAACTACAGCATGCATACAATTATTGAAGACCGTGAGCAAGACTCAGTTTCTCCACTCAGTTTGACACTCACAGGGATCTGGTCTAGGTTGACTTTCAGAAGCAGGACTTAACAGTTACAGTAAGTTTATAAGTTCATTATTTGTACAGAATACAGTCAGAAATTTTAAATAATAAATATTCTAACATTGTGAACATTCTGATTTATGTTTTCCTTATTACAGTTACTTATAATGTGATCACAGTATTGCAATAATCATTATTGAATACAAACACATTTTATTCACATCTGGCCTCTTTCTGTGTACACATTAATCCGTTCATGATTTATTTGAATAGAGTATGAAGTTGACTGCAGTTTCAGTCGTATGCCTGTTGGAGTTGCTGTGTCTCTGTGCAAGTGTAAATGCACAGTCCACATTTGACATTATGAAAGCAGCAGCACGTAAGTAAAACACATTACTTTGCTATATTTTGCCGGGATGCCAATTGAAATTGAAAAAGGAAATGCAGGTCATTGTCCTAGAGAATATACATTATACCTTTTTATTTGTTATTAGTTGCTAAACATTTCTTAAAATATGATTTGATTAAAAAAAGGAATATGCCAACAATACAATAAGAAGTAATACAAATGAGTGACCAACAGTGTTGAGGTAGGGCCAGTGGCTATATATATGGATATACACAATCTGACTAAATCTAGTCTAAAAAGTATTTTGGCTACATAATACAGCCATTTCCATATGAAATGTACCACTAACTTTCAGGGTGGCTTTAACCAGGCTAATACGGTCTATATTAAAGGCTCTGTGAAATTTTTAATTGAAATTTATAATTTCAAATATAATTCCAAAGTGACAATGTAGAATTTAAAATATTAAAGAGCAGGTGTGTTCCTATTTCACAACTCTACCCCCTGTCAATGCTTAGTCAGCTGGAACAGCCCTCTACCTTGCCTGAACTGGGACTGTAACTGCGCCTTCAATATGCAGCGAAGCTGTTGCTGTACGGCCAGTGAAGCCAGTGCTTTAGAAGAAGCCACCTTCACCAGAATGGCAAGCTTGTGGCAGGGGATCGACAGTATTCAGAGCGAAGTATCGGAATTCATAGGTACACACAAACATGATAGGAAAACACATAATTACTCATGTGGCTACACGTCACACATTTACAAACATACATTCAATCACAAATAGGTTTTTACTTTACATTGATTATACACACATTCATTCAAAAGCAATAAGATGGAATAAACAACATATTACTTGTTCACTACAGCCTCTCTTTTTCTTTTTCAGGCAATACTAAGGTTGCCTTCAATGCCGCCATGAGTCCTAGGAGTGACTGCTTTGGACCATTCACCACAGACATAGCTATTCCCTTTGGTGATGTTCATCTCAATGATGGCTTTGGTTATAACCCTGCTTTGGGTAAGAAACACACACAACATACTATATATATATATATATATATATATATATATATATATATATACATGAATATGTTAGAGCGGTAATAATTAACAATATTTGGTTGAGATGTAATATATGGTATTGTTAATTATTCGTGCACAGAACAGGTTGGCTGTGTTCTATATACAGTAATAACAAATAATAATTTGTGTATAGACCTGATTCCCATACATTTGAATGGGTGATGTTACACTAACATTGCTTTTCCATTGTCAGGCGTCTTCACTGCTCATGATAAGGGTATCTACTCCTTTTCCTTCACAACCTACTCCAACGTAGGAGACCCTACACTGCGCCTTTACCAAAGGGTAAACATTACAGATTAACTTAAAATAATGAGTATTGGTGTAATAGAGAGTAAAGCTATAGTGTACAGTATAAATAGTAAAACAGTAGTTTTCAAACATGTATTGCTTCATCTCTCCAAAGGTATCCCATGACCATACTCTTATAAACTATTGTTTATATGAACACTTGTGTTTATGTAGGTTCAGTTGATGAAGAATGGAGTGATCGTAGCATCTATGTGGGAGGACAACCGAGAGGATATGGAGGACAGTGCAAGTCAGGTACCTGCTAGCATTATAATATCTTCTCTATGAGGTTATAAAACTACATACACACACGTGCACGCGCACACACACACACAAGTCTATCTATTTGTGTAGTTCATCGGACAATGATTGTACTTGACTTGCGTCTAATTGATAACATTTAATTATAGTGTGTGGATGTTCTAAACTGCCCTCATTTTAATTTAAATGTTTTACCAGGTTAACTAAATGTGTACTTACACTATACTGTAAATTAGGGCTATTCAACTCCGGTCCCAGAGGGCCACACCCTGCATGTTTTAGATCACACCTGATTCAAATGAACGGGTCGTTATCAGGCTCCTAACAACCTTGAATCAGGCGTGTTGGAGCAGGGAGAGATCTAAAACATGCATAGCCCTGGTGTAAGTAGTGTTAGGGATAATTATGAGAGGGAGATGTTATAAAAATGTAATTTAAACTAAATGAGTATATCACGTTCACAATAGATAGACACCTAACCCTAACTGCTTCCAGTGGCCAGGTGTCTCCTTGTATGACTGACATCGCCATCGGTGTGTGAATGTGAGGCGAATAATGTAAAGCGCTTTGATAAAAACGCTATATAAATGCAGTCCATTTACTATAACAGCAAGTCACTGTTATGCTAGCACTATAAAAGCCTGTCAATAAAATGTAAAAATAAAATGTAAAATAAATGTATTAATGGAATATAATAATCTCATACTGAGGCATGTGTATATATCTATGTTCAGGTGGTTGTGTTGAGTCTGGTTCAAGGCGACCAGGTGTACGTGGTTCTGTCAGCTGGGAGGAACATCTGTGGAAATGTTAACGAGTACAACACCTTCAGTGGTTACATCCTCTACCCCTTGGAATAAGTGTGGACAAGGAACTTAAGAGGTCCTTAACATCACAACTCAGACTAATCTAAGACTAAGGTTAACCATCCAGTTTGGATCAACAGCTCTAGTTTAGGAACACCTGAGACAAAGAGAATTATGTAAACACAACTGGTGTATGTGTCAGTATGCACATATGTATGTATGTATGCATGTATGTACGCATACACACACACACAAAACCATATAAAAAGGGCACACAATATACTGTATGCATATTGAACTACAAAATAACAAAAAAATACAATTATTAATAAACGCACACTTGAAAAATATTACACAAAATGTTCCATTCTGTGTACAAAGTGTGAAATTGTTAAAACTTTGATGTAATAAACATTTACTTTATAAAATGTTCTTACAGTATCTGTCTTCTTGAGTTGATTTAGCTAGCCTAGCTCTGCCCGAATATGCTCTCAGCTCAATATATTATGCTGAGATTACAGTCTGGAAACCCTGATCACATTAGTGTTCGCACAGCCACACTGCTGGCGGCCCAATCAGCGTGGGTAAGTGAGATGACGTTGAAGTCAAGCGTGTTTATAAATGGTGGTAGAAGATGAGGCGATCAAATACATTTCTTAATTATACTTTATTAAAAACGGCGATTGGTTCAGCGCTGTTCAATAGTTTCAAAATTAAACAGAGGACTACGCCAAGTAGGAAGAAACAACACAAAGTCGTTATGTAAACAGGTCTGGTTACACCAGGCTATGATTTAGCCTGCTTGCAAAATAAACACTCAAACACACAGTGTGCTTTATTTATAAAGCATATGCCTGAAAATAACCATATTGCAAAATTGTTAACAAGTACATTCCATTGCAGACCCTTATACTATATTGATTATCAACAACAAAGCAGTAAGACTACATGTAGCCTATATACTGTGTGGTTCAGCTAACACACACACACACGCGCACACACACGCACACACTTTAGTCATTGAATCTCCCCAGACACTTTAAGTAAGCTTATATTTTTTTCTGGCTTTGCTTTGGCTTTATGCCATTACCAATATTCAATTTGTTAACATTATATTAATCATTACAGTGCATGGTTAGTCATTCTGGAGAATGCTTGTTAACGTCAAGCTCAAATCAGAACAGGGATGGGGGGATTCAAACTTTGAGTCACTCACTACATTGAATTACCATAAAGCATAAAAACATGTTAACTCAAAACATATTTTAAAATAAACTGAGCATTAAATAAAAATAGATTAAACACAACACACCATTATGCTAAACATAATTGTAAATTACCAATCTTCTTAAAATGTGGATATTATATTTCATGTGTTTTTTCCTCAATGCATCCATCCATCCATCCATGCATCCATTCATCCGCTTATCCGGAGTCAGCTCGCGGGGGCAGCAGCTCCAGCAAAGGACCCCAAACTTCCCTTTCCCGAGCCACATTAGCAAGCTGTGACTGGGTGATCCCGAGGTGTTACCAGGCCAGTATGGAGATATAATCTCTCCACCTAGTCCTGGGTCTTCCCTGAGGCCTCCTCCCAGCTAAAGTGCCTGGAACACCTCCCAAGGGAGGCGCCTAGGGGGCATCCTTACCAGATGCCCGTACCACCTCAACTGGCTCCTTTTGACGCAAAGTTTCGAGTTTCCTCACAGATAGCCTAGCTTATCACCCTATCTCTCTACGGGAGACACCAGCCACCCTTCCTGAGAAAACCCATTTCTGCTGCTTGTAGCCGTGGTCTTGTTTCGGTCATGACCCACCCTTCATGACCATAGGTGAGGGTAGGAACAAATATTGCTCGGTAGATCGAGAGCTTTGCCTTCCAGCTCAGCTCTCTTGGTGCGGATATGTACATTTTGTAAATGTACCTGATCTAAATGGTAGTGCCTGGCCAGGCTCCGTGGCAAACCCAGCTACCAGGCGCTCACCAGCTAGCCCTCCCTCTGGGCCTGGCTCCATATGGGAAACCCGGGCTTCCTCCGGGCAGGGTAACTTATCTTCTCTTATGTTCTTTTATGAAGGGTCTTCTGAACCATTTTCAGTCTGGCCCGCCACTTTGCTTTGGGAGACTCTACCAGGAGCACAAGGCTCCAGACAACACAGCTCTCAGGGTCATTGGGACACACAAACCTCTCCACCACGATAAGGTGATGGTTCCCAGAGAGGAATCATCAGTATTTTTTCATATGAATCTTATACATTCATATCCTGCACAGAAAAAACTACAAAAAAACAGACATTTAAGGGGAGATATTTGAGGGGCTCCAGGAAAGTGGCCATCAACTGTATCTGGATCATTCAGGACTGCTCCAAATAACCCCCCTAACTCCCCATAACAAAACTGTTACAAATGTGGAATAAGGTATCAAGTGTAATATGTGGTACTGTATCATTATGCATATTCAAAAACTCCCTTCATCAACACAATTGTATTATTCAGTAAAATCATGCAAATGGAGGATACAGGTACAGAAGATACTTGTGTTTACGGCAGTAACACATTAGCCAGATAATATTATGCTGTACATATTGTGACTGCTAAGGATCACCCAGGACACATTAGGACATAAATGGTATCCCTGCCTGGATGTTGTGATGACACTGCCATCCAAATCTGTTGAGTTGCTTCATTCTCTTCTTTATTTTAAATGTTTCAAACAATGTTCATTATTACTTGCCTTTTCCCTATATTTCCCTATATTGCATATTTCTATTCCATTGGTTTACATTGTCTTTCATTCCACATTTTTCACGTCCAAATCACACTAGCTTCTCATTCGGAAACGTAGAAGACAACTGCTTGATGTTGTATAATTATGTAACACGTCATTCTCGATTTTACAGACACTGTTCATGTCTGTCTTGATGCTGTCAATCAATATCTCTCCACAACCATACACTCTTTGCTTGACTTTCTAGGACTCTCTCATATTCCTTCTCCTCCCCACTCTCTCTCATGAAGTATGTCTGAAGGAGGAGGGGTGTGATGAAAGTATTTGGGGAATTCATACTAACCAAACCTACGCTGTCTGACTGCGCTCTCTCTCTCTCTCTCTCTCTCTCTCTCTCTCTCTCTCTCTCTCTCTCTCTCTCTCTCTCTCTCTCTCTCTCTCTCCCCCACTTTTTTTTAACACACACACACGTAAGCTTGCACATGCACGCACACACACACACACACACACACACACACACACACACAGGAGCACAGATTGTTCACACTGTTCACACCAACCCACACACTGCTGCCACCCTGTTACCTAAAGCACCCCTCCAGACTCCTCACATACTGCTGTAAGTCATATTGACAGTTGGAGGTGCATTTAGCTAGGTCAGGGAGCTATTGAAATCAAACAGCTCCTCTTGTTTTAAATAACCTTCTGTCTTCCCAGTGAATCTTTCTTCGCACCTTGCGCACTCACTCCCATGACAGTTTTGTGGTGTCAGTGAGCTGCCTCAATCTGCCGTGCCCATGTCTCTGCATCTGGTACCCTTCACATGCTAACAGCAATGGCAATGGATGTCTTAGTTCTTGCTAATCTAATGGCAGACCAACGATAACATTGTGAAAGTGTCTTCAGAGAATTTGGTTATATTTAATTGTGTTGGATAATTCTCCATTACTAATAATATTTTATCATTATACAGTGTATCCCCCTGTATGTTCTACCGGTGCATTACATTAAAGATATGGAATGGTTCATTTATTTCCAATCAAATTTGATTCTAATGTTTTTGATGTAAAAAGCATCCGGGCACTGCTGCGTTATGAATGAATGTACTGTAAATGGGCTTGTTGGATATTGTGGCTTGTTACAATATAGTGACTTCTTCATAGAGTTATTTCTATAGAAGCCAACAAGGAGTGATGGCTTCAAGAGCAGGTGGGGTTCCCAAGGTAATTTAATAATATTGGTCAAAATATTTTGTCAAAACATCTAATGACCTTGCCTGTGGGGCTTGTTCTTTACAATTATAGTCTTCTAATGTTGTTCAAACTGGCCGGCAAGATGGCTGATAAATAACAGAGGCACTTGATTGAGTTTAGTCTGAGACAGTAGGTTTGTCCAGAGCTTACATTCAGGAGTCTTTTTATGGCAGAGGCTGAAGATAGTATACCAAGATACAGAGCAACATATTGAATATGTCCTTTGGCCTACTTGATACATGTCCACACTACATTTTTATATAGTGTAAAATTGTTAGGTTGTTTTAAATGTGTTTTTAATAATAACAATCTGCTTCTGGAAAAATAATGTATTTAAATGTAAAGGTATAGTAAGCAATTGTAAGCTAATATACTTTTTGCCTAAAGAAATATCTCCTCTTAGACCTCTAGTTTACCCTTCTCTGTGCGTGCTGAAAAACGAATCAGGTACTAAGGTAATCAGGTATATTCACAGCCCTGGCTATGTAGACATATTTGTGCAGACTGCACACAACAATAGCTTAGCCTTAGCAATGCTTTCCAGTGTGTGGGGCCGAGCTTCTGAGGGAGCACCCTATGAAATTGAAATGATAAGTGTTGTTGTTTTAATTTTTAATTAAGAAAGCGTTCTCGAGAATGACATACTATACCCTTTAAAGATACATTTACTCATTAACATGTTATATTGTCCAGACCCTATGCAATAACACTGGAGCTAGCGGCCAGCAGAGGGCAGTCTATCAACATTGCAAACAACAGCCTACTTTTCTGTAGAGCAGCCTATAAACTGTTTGGCATATATCCATATTGTCCATTGTTAACCATCTTAAGATATTATATGTTATGTTTTTCATAAAAAATTAGGCTGGATAGTGTAACCTATCATTACAGCATAGCATACATGATGATTAGATATTTTAATGATAACAGATCATCATTATGCTAACTAAATAGCAGCAAAGTACTATTTAGGAACATGTCACCACAGTCAGAATGTCTGCTTCATTCAGTTGAAATATTTTCTCCTTTTAATTAAAAGTGGTTTGAATGGCCCTGTTTGCCTGCCGGGCTAACATGCTTCAAGACTCTTTGCTCCTTTAATACAAACAGGTTTCGATGTATCAAACAGGCCCCAAAGCAACCATGCTGTACTTGACTGCTTTTCATTCCCCTGGTCCCGTTTGTGTTCAGGCAGTGTTTGTCTCTTGCCCTATCTCCTACTGTCTGAATGTCTGACACTCGCCTGACTTGGCCTACTTTTTCTTGATCTCATCAGTCACTGTAAGAACCTGTGAAGGCCATCTTCCACTCTAATGCTGTGTTTTTCTGCCAGCTTTATGCCTGTGTCAGCAGTTAGGGACTTACTCACACCCACACAATCCCCAAATGTGCCTCTCCAAGGCCCATCGGGCAAAGATGGTATGGCTCCATAAACAGGCATTCTCATTTGCATGCCCATAAATCACCCACGGAAGTGACATGCAGCCGCACAACAAGAGATGAGATAGAGCCACAAAACCAATGTGCCAAAATGAAGTGTTATGTCAGATCAGGCCACGAGACAGGAATAAACAATTCATTTAGGCTGGGTGATGACAAAGCTGGTCTAGCATTGCCGTATCAGGACTACAGCTGAGTCCCTGAAGTGAAGTTTTAGCCCTCACATTAAATGTGCCATAAATTTAATTTGATAACCTATTTTGTATTTATAGACATTCAAGAGTTTATAGAGCAATTAAAAAGCATGTGTTTTTATGTGGATTAGGCTGTAGCCTACAGCCAATAACTTCTAAAATGTAGGATCACTTTTTGAATTATTGTCAGTAAACAAATTAATGGTATTTTGAATAGTTTTTTTTTTCTGAAAATGCATTTATTTTCACAAATGTTTGTGATCATCCATCCATCCATCCATCTTCATCCGCTTATCCGGAGTCGGGTCGCGGGGGCAGCAGCTTCAGCAAGGGACCC
>JAODTR010003845.1:0-12487 GCA_025399935.1 Amblyopsis rosae | reverse complement strand
ACAAAGTGGTGCAGGCTGCACAACACTATGTGTTTCCAATGTGGGGACACAGCTTCTGAGGGAGCACCCTATGGCATCGACTGGATTTCTATATTATCAATAATGTAGTTATCCGATTAATCAGAAAAATAATCAATAGATTTATCGAAAAAATAATCGATAGATTAATCGACCAAAAAAATGATTGTTTGGTACAGCACTAAAATGCTTGTATAATCGCTCTTTCACTGGACTCTGCACCTCCGCTAGTCAAGCTGTGCTACGCTCCGTAATTCTTTCTGGCCAGTGTTTCTGCCGTTAGATGGTTAGGTTGGCTCACAAATGCCGTGTGACGTGCGCAGGACAAGCTGAAGCGCATGGAGCTGGATGTGGAGGAGGAGAGGAGCAACGCGGAGATGCTGACGGAGCGCGTAGCGCGGAGCCGCGACCAGATAGACCAGCTGCGCTCCGAGATCATGCAGGAGCGCTCCTCCAAGCAGGATCTGGAGTTGGACAAGAACGCCATGGAGAGACACGTAAGTGGCCCGCTGTCCTCGCGCCACACGCCCAGGAACCAGTCCCACTGAGACCACATAACCTTTATGAAACACTGCACATTGGGACTGACAAGGGACAGCAGAGATTTCTGCCAACGTTTAAAAAAAAAAAAAACAAGTTTGCAAGCACTAGCAGACGGTCTGGGGAGGTAGTTCTCAGCGAATACACATTGACGCTGGACGGAGGGTGACAATTTGAAATCGAATAATTTTGGAATGTTTACACAAAACGTTCAAATGTCACGACTCGTGTTCAAAGGAAACGCGTTCGCCACGAATGTTCGCCAATTCTGAACTCACCTCAGACACAGTACGTATTACAACATCCAATTTAAGACTAGCGACTAAGCTGTTCAGTTAGTTTTTTTTTTTGCCTCCCTGGTGCAGCTGAAGGAGCTGAGGAGTCGAGTGGTTGACATGGAGGGCCAGTCCCGCTCCTCATCAGGGGTCTCCCAGCTGGAGAACAAGGTCCAGGAGTTGGAGGAGCGTCTTCGCAATGAGGAGAGGTATGATGCATGTAGCTCAAACACTGCCCTCTACTGTTGGTACACTGTTACACAGCCAGGGGAGCTGGACAGTAGCCTCACAGGGGCATCCTGATCTCCCGAGCTTCAGTTTGATTTTGCCCCGAGAATCAGTCTGGAGATCTCGGAGATGGTTGTTTCAGGCCGATAAATCTAATGTGTGGCCAAACAGCGTCGTACTGTTCGCTATGGGCGTGGATTAAGTGTGACAAAGGCGTCTTGAAAACGACAATGGCGGGTCCTACAGAGGTTGACGTAGTAGATGATGCTATATTGCATCAGTTTTATTAGAACTTATTAGAAGAGCAAAGGCTTTTTTCAATGGAAAACATGTTTTCACTTTAGTCGAAGTAACGTAACCGACCTCACCGGTTACGTAAATACGTCGATTTGCAAAAAGTATCATTGACTTGGCAAAATATACATAGAACTGTATACTCGGATCTGAATAAACAGTGCCGTCAATGGACTGAGAGGCAGCAATGCGCTGTGAATGTGCCCAGTCATCCTGAAACCAAAAGATGAAGAAGAATGTCTGTCGTGTGTGTGTGTAGCCTACCTACCCCTAACACATCCACTTATAGACCGCGGCGCGATTTAATACAAGGCCAGCAGCAGCAAACAATGTTAGCATTAGCACTCTGCTAGATTCAGCGCGCGACATGCATTTGTCAACGAAAACATTGCGGGACACAGTGAAAGCGATACACGCGAACACGGATCCATTGAAGCGGAGAAAAATTGCTGTTGGGAATGCTACTCTAAGCTTGAGGTTGCACAATGTTTTGGTATTACTAAAATTTATTTTAATTTCACTTTATTTTGTTGTGTGCTAAATGTATAATGCACTTAATTCCTTTTAAACAAGCTCTTGCAGATGTAATGTTAATTAAAGACTGTTAGAAATTTAACATTAAAATATTTAAACCAGTTAAAGGTGTGGTCAGTGATTGTAACATAATACACTTTATGTGAAGTTAAGCAAATATCTGCTCATGGTCAAGGGAGAAGAACACCACGGTGGCATCACTGCGTCGACTGGAGAGGAAACTGAAAGAGCTCAACATGACGCTGGACGAGGAGAGACAACAGCACGTTGAACAGCGAGACCAGGCACGCACGCACGCACGCACACACACACACACACAAACCATGTCACTTGAATATTACAGTTTACACTCTATAGATGTGAGTCAGACTCAGGTGTCAGTCATGTTTCTCCTCCTCCTGTACGTCACAGCTAACGCTGAAGGTGAAGTCCCTGAAGAGACAGGTGGATGAAGGGGAGACTGAGGTGGACAGGATGGACGGTCTGAGGAGGAAGGCCCAGAGGGACATGGAGGAGCAGGTTGAGCTCAAGGAGGCCCTGCAGGCCAGAATCACAGCGCTGGAGACGGAGCTCAAGTAAGCCCCTACAGGGAGGGAAGACACAATCTGTCTGTATTGTAGATGTAGAATGTAATGTGCATACGTTAGCCATCACACATTGAGATTACTCATTAATCACATTGCAAGTGAAACTGCTCTGACTTGTACATGTGAAACGAGTCCAGCAGAGGGAGCCCTAGGGCACCAGACTTACGCCACTCAAGCCAAAGAAACATAATAAAGGCATTTTATGTTCACAAATGCTCCATGAACAGTGTCAATTGTGATTTTAAACTACCCCTCCCCCTCAGCCCTGTCATGGAGATAAATGTGTGTAATTTGTGGCCGTAACACAATCGGGGAGTGTATCTTTTATTCATACTATGTATCATCATATCACGTCTAACTGTAACACTCAACAGGAGAAAGACTCAGGTGGGTCGACGCCCAGCTCTGGACTCCTCCGCCCTTAGTTCCGAGGATGACGCAGATGAGGACGACTGCCTCTACGACCCCTCCTCCATCACCTCCATCCTCACGGAGAGCAACCTCCAGACCAGCACCTGTTAGAGGTGCATCCTGGGACAGAGAGCTAGCCTCCACGTCTAGGGATGCTCGGTGGAGCTGGACTCAGCGGGAGGGGAAGAAAGGTTGGGGGAAGATGTCATCCAATGCAGGGTTCCTTCCTGAGGATGTACTGTACCGCACCGCTACACATGGACCATGTTATGTACGTTCACTACACACACTGTGACTGACACTTCATGAATATGTTAACTGCACTAAGAGGGGAGAGGCGGTGGAAGAGATTGGGGAATGCCATCACTACTGTATTGGGAGTTTAAGGGAGGAATAAAAATGTTTCAGTACATGACAATTTGGGCAAATGGTGCAGTTAACTGAATGTCAGAGATAAGATAAGGTTTATGCACTTATGACTTATTTTACAGTGGCAATGTAATTTCTCACTGACTGAACCGACTATAACACGTAAATATTCAACGCTACTGTATTGGCCAGTAGTATGACTGTAGTAATATGGTGTAATATGTGTATATAGTACTCTACCAGCCACCAGCAGTATAAAAACACTGAACAAGTTACTATTAATAAATTATGAATAATATCTAGGCTGTACATATATGAATTGCTCCAATTTTACGATCAACAAAATAAATAAATTGATAATATTCTTAATAGATTAATACTTTATGTATATTGAAACTGTTCTTGTTTACATTTGATTCTTTCTGTAGACTTTTTTGATAGGATGAATCCTGTCCTGGCATTTTAAACTTTCCAGTGCTATTGCCCGATTCCATAAGTGAGAGGAGTTCACACCCTCTTCTAACAATCACATAAATGAGGCAAAACCTTGAGAATATATGAACAATTAGCAAAAGCAGCATTTTGCTACTTTTAACTAATATCTTATTCAAAGATTATGCAAAATGGCTGGACTAAATCCATGAAAGCAGTTATCCTGATTAAAGGTGAAGTCTGATGATGGATAAATATTGAAATTTTTAATTTGATCAAAACGATACCACCACTCCCTTCAATTTCTCCCAATTACAGAGCCAGAGCTGTATAGAAACACCTGAATATATTTTCAGTGCACACAGAACAGACAGACATGCTCTATATGTGCCTGGCCTATTTCTCTCATACTGTACAAGCATTTATGTAGACTGTACATCACTGCTCAACTTGGATGCATTCCTTATATGTATGAACTTATACTTCCAATTTCATTTCTTAAGATGCCTTAAAATAATGTTGTGTTTTTATTAATACCTGTAGTAGATTATTTTGTACCTACTGAACAATCAGTATTGGGTGCTTTTAATTTTTCTGCCATGCAATGCTCCCCTCATATCTCCAATAGACTCAAATGAGAAATACTTATGTTATTTTGACTAAATTGATTCAATACTGTGAATTTGCACTTAATAATGTTGATATTTTTCTATTGTGTACAATTATAGCAGCAAATAAACTATGGTTACTTGATAAGATTGTCATGTTTGTATACTATGCAATACTTAACATATAGGATTACTACTTTGAGGTGTACTTAATTCCTTCTTTGAAAGATTTGTTCCTATTAACAAACAGGGTGCATCATTCTGTTTACCGGTATACAGTATGTATGCGTTTAGCAGATGTACAGTATTCTGTAGAACTTTTGTGTTCCCTTTCCTTAAAAACCTATGGTGATATAGTCTACCCTGTGTTTTCTTTACAGGGTGAGGCCTCTCTGAAACTTGATATCATTCCTGTTATTTGAGAGGATAATAGTCAGGGTTTCTCAAACGTTTCAGCTTGCGACCCCTCAAAATAACAGTGTCAGAGACTCGCGACCCCCGCTATCCCCAGAGGTGGTAAAATAGCACCCATATTATTATTTGATAGTATTGTAATACAGGCTAGTAGCAGAATGCATCAAAGTAATGTATAAACTGTACTACTACTAACAAGTATGGCTAAACTATGCCATTTTAATTTAAAAGTATTTCAGTTTTGAAAATCATCTTGTGACCCCCTCTGTGTCTCGTGACCGCCCGGGGGGGTGGGGGTCCAGACCCCCAGATTGGGAACCACTGGGATAGAGCACCATAGGCAACTAATTATAATCAATTATAAACCTCATTTTGCACAGGCCAATATTTTAAAATAAGTTTTAAATTAGCAGGTCTGGCTTTGTCCTTCAGTCTGTACTTTGTCTGTATACCAATACTGTGCACTCTATATGTTTGTCTAAAACCCTAGGGACTGTAGAGTCCTCACAACTTCATCCCTTTATCGACCTCACCTATTCTACACAAAACTGAATTGGCTTTGCAAGACAGGCAGCAGTTTCCAGCCACACCTGTGTCAACACTACGCAGCATTACCACAGCATTAGTAGTGTGCCCTAGGTGTGTGCATGTTATACAAACACCAATAGAGAAATAGGTCAACAAATACTCCTGATCTATTTTTAGAGCCCGATGCCCATGTTATGTTGCTATTATTGTTAGTTATCTCTCTTAGCTGAAATGCTTTTATTGATTTAATCAGCATGATTGTTAATAACACCCACATTTGCAGGAATACATGATTCCAATTAAACAAGCCAAAACCTATAAGTTATATATATCTGTGCTTAGAAAAAAAGTTGAGTAAGTATTGATGATTTGTGCCACTGCTGGCTAGGTCAGAATATTGTTTGTCCTGGTTTGTCCCCATAGTCCTGTTGCTGGTGTCGAATGGCTGATGTTATGTGTTGAACCCATGAGAGTAATTTCAGGAATGTTCAGGGTCAGCAGCTTAGTATAATAGTCCTAGTGTAGATTCAGTTGAAAATATAACAATGCCAACATGTCTGTTGCCTGCGTTATTTTGTCCTTCGATTTTCTAACTATTTTGTTCTCAACAAATTGTGTGTTGTGTATTGCTGTAACATTTGTTGTTTTTATTATATTGTTACAAGAACCTGGGAAACTTTGCAAATACTTTTGTGAATCCTTGTTTTTTGTAAATTATTTACCCAGACTGGGACTTTAAACAATAACTAATTAAATTAACTGAAAATATATCATAATGGAAAACAGAAGGACTATCATCTTGACACTTTGGTCCCTCTAGATTTATGTTTTACCAACCAAACACGGATGAAAGGCAAAGCTCCTACTGGGAGCTGACACCGACTGCCCAGGTTAATATGTGTTTACATCTATTTTAAAATACACTCCACTATTCTGGGAGGAACACAGCAGCCAATCTCCTTCAGGATGTCTTCCGTTCTTTGACTGTGCCAAATGTACACACACACACACACACACATCTCCTGTGATGCCATTGTGTAATAGATCTATGTAAGGAGAGAAGTTGCTGAACTAATTCATCTGGTTGCCAGAAAACATTTCCCTATGTGTTGGCATGTAATCACTCACAGAACCAGTTGCAGTGCCCATGATACTACTGTATATCCCAACTGGCATAGCCAGGTATGCACAGTACACCAGTACATTGTGTGCATACCTGTTTTTCTGGAATATTAAACACAACTGTATTTTATTGTGTGGTTGGGAATGAGTTTCTACATTACATTTTTCCAAACAGGACGAACTGGGCAATCCCTGGGTATGTGGTGTTTTGAAACTGTGCTACAGTGTTTATGTTAATGATAACCATCCTGTCGGAGTAATTACGATAATTACAGTACATGTAAAAAAAAAATTCACGTGAAGACGTCAAGACTTGTGAAGAGTTTGTCCTCTGACGGATAAATATGCGTGGCAAATATTTGTCATGTCAGTGAGATAAATTCCTATATCACAGTTCAGTGCTTGACAATTTTGCACCTAGAAGCTATGGGATATGATTTTACCTCATGGTGGACCTAAATGCCCAATGTATAGTTTTGTCACCAGAGATGTTATTTCAGGACAATTGCATAACACACAATGCAATGATTCAGGGTGAGTGGATGGACTTTGGATTCCACTTAGCCACAGAAATTGAACCTGCAATTGTTTGTCAGTCTGCTGACAAACTAGTCAAAAAACACATTGTGATTCACCATCCAAGTATAGTACCATATAAGGACGATTCAACAAGGATTGTGAATTTAAATGCATTTGAACTCCTACGTTATGTAGAAATGAATGATGTATATATGTTATGTGGAAACAATGAATGGTATGACATGATAGACGACCTGTAGGACGCGAGTTAAAGGTCATGGCGTGACTTGACTTGAGCGAGGGACCTGTGACTCACACTGACCTCAAAGCTACAGTGTGAAATATGGCATGTGCCGTATGCAAGCAAACCATCATCTGTGATACACTGTCTCGTCTCTGGATCAGTCTGTCTGAGCAGGCGTCACGCAAACATGTTATTACTGACACCTGGTATACCTGGGCTATAACATTACATAGAGCAAGAATTATGTGGCGTTTATGAGCGGTTCTTACTGTGTGTATAGTTGCTTAGTGTTTATGTTTGTGTGCGTGTGTGTGTGTTAGTATGTGCAGTGTGCATAGTGTTTCTTTGCATGTCCTGTAAATGAGTCTGCTTGTGAGTATAGAACTATAGTGTGTTAATCTATTATTTCATCTCTCCTGGAATGTTCAGCTGCTGTTGCTCCCAAGTAGACCATTAGTGTGCAGGAGCCAGGGAGCCCTTTGCTTCATGGTTGATTGACTTGTTAAACCAAGACTGTTTATTTATTTATTTATTTATTTATTTTTGTTATGTTTGTTCTTTAGCTGCAAATAGAATTTGAAGTAGTTGTTTCCTTATTGTTTATCTTTATGCACTCATGTTTGCACTTTTCACACACTGGAAAAGATAGACAGTTAAAGTTACCGAAATCTCAAGGCGGTCTGCCAGTGACACAGCTCAAGTGCGTGAAGTGCGTGTGCAGTTATTATAGTTCTATGGTGAAGACCCACTGACTGTAGCGTATTCGCGCAGTCCCCAGCCCGCCAGCCCATATAGTCCGTATTTGGCTCCTCCTCATCGTGGGTGTGCCATCCCGGTGGGAGCACTGCGGGCGGACTGAGATCACACATTCCAGACAGAGGTCCTGTTCTGACGCGATGAGACCTAATATAGAGGAAAGGGGCGTAAACCTTCACATGAATACTGCTCGTAACTGCGTGCGGTCATAACAGTAGCGGGTACGGTGGAAGTTGTCTCTCTTTTTGTTAAGCTAGTAAAGCGACGATAGGCTACTGCTCTGTAGAAGGTCGGTGGCAGACCAGAGAGCGTCACATAGGCTTATCGATTGCAGATTATTTATTTATTTATTTACCAGTAGCCTAGCCTATATATTATTATTTATATCAATTTGTCATTCCAACTAGCCTGCCTACATGTTGAAGATGAACGGAGGGACTAAAAGTCTGTGTACATTTGAAGACATCCGAAATGAAGAAAGATCCGTGGTAAGTAGGCTAGTAGTATTACTAATACCAGTTGTCACAATAGACCGTAGCAGGACTGTCTACAGTGTGGACATCCAATAACACGGCACGCACGCAGCGTTTTGTTGAATAAATATTGTAATACCATGTAGGCTAGGGCTAGGTTTTTTATTTTCTTTCTTTATTTTATGTATTTTCTTGCTAAAATGAACATGCAGTACGGTTAAGATACAGTTCAATTACTTTTATTTATCAACAATATTATTTGATAGCCCAATACATAGATTAATGAATGATGTAAAATATCTGATTAATATGGCAATGGGCCATCTGCTGGTTCTACTTGTAGCCTATAATGTGAACACTTTATGTAAAAACATAATCTACTGTGCCATGTTCTCCATGTTATAGGCCTATGATATATGAGTCTGTTTCAGCCTGTGTGATTCTGACAGAGTGCTCGGTTTAGTAGCTCCATCTGCTTTAAGTGGTCTTTAACTTGGTCGCTTTTAGTATTAGCACCCCAACCAGCCACACACACGCACACACACGCACACGCACACACGCACACACGCACGCACGCACGCACGCACGCACGCACGCACACACACAGACAGAGAGTATTAGCCCAGATAACAGCGCCTGTCAAGCTGGTGCCTTCTGCCGACATCAATGTAGGGCTTACATTTGCAATTGTGACCGACAGTAAAAAGTAATCCGAGGCAACCTTAGCAGCTGTCATAGCATTAAATTTGCCTTGTGAAATTATGAATTAAGTTGATTAATTCAACTTAATTAATTAATTGAATCTACTATTATCCCATATTGACGTGCATATGCAATCAGAATGCCTTAAAAGGCATAGTGACCAGTCATTGCCAGGTAGATAGGCCTTCTCTTTGCTCTGTTGCTATATACAGAGGACTAATGATTCCCCTGGTTTAATAAGTCTATCAGCTCTCATGCTGTGTTGGTTGGGTTGCCATGCAACATGACACTTTCACCTTATCAGAACCCTTCTGCTCACACTGGCTGCCACAGTCAGTCAGTGAGTCATTGTGTTTTCTATATCCTAATGGCAAAACGGTGATAGCCTGTGAAAGTTATCATGCTGTTTACTTAGTTCGATTTTACAATCAGAAAGGTATAAAGGGCACTCGCACGCATTATACATGATGGAGGATAGATGCTGCATTGTTTAAACTATGCCATGAGGCAATATTAAAACGTACTACTCAATATGGGACATGATCACTTGTCTTGTTTGTCCTTCCAATATGCCCCCCATGACACATTAGCTGAACTTTTTTTTTTATCAGTGACTGCTTTATTTAACAGTCAAAAGACGGTCTGAGACAAGCTAATTTGTATATATGTAGGCCTATTTACTTGGTTAAAAGCTTTATTTAGGTCACAGAGAAATAAGCTTGTGAAACTATCATGTCCAACTATTAACATTTTACACCTGGCATACAACAATGCAAGACAAGTGTGTGTCTGGAGAAAAGGAAGGCACATTCTTATGCAACAGTGAAAGATCTCTAGCATTTGCGTTGTGTGTGTGTGTGTGCACCATACTCACTGTGTGTTTGGAGACAAAACACACAAACAAATGCCAAAGACAAAGCAGAGGGAACAGACAGTTCTGTCCTTGGCATAAATGCTTCCAAGTGGCAAAAAATGGCTAAGATTAAAATCGGTATAAATAGTGAATGTGCCTCAAATCTTTGCTAGAGGAGTGAACATCTATACAAAATATCTTCAAGCGATTACAACGTGGTAAATGAACGCTGAACGTGTCTCACAGCTTTTCTCAGCATAGTCACTTTAAATAATGCTACCGTCAGACATTTCTCCATACGTTATCCCACCCAGAACAAGCCCTGCCTTTCTCCTAGTTAACAGCCACTGTTTCAGTCAGGAGTGTCTGACATCACTGACTGGCAATGGGCCAAACATTACCTACTATGCTCACATCTATATGCAGCAGAAACAACCAGAACACACCAGTACATGCCATGACAGGCCGTGTTTCCCATGCTACAGGAAGGTAACAGAATAAGAGAGTATCGTTTTTTTATTTAGGGTGTTGGGTGATTTAAGAATAGCGAGGAATGAGAATAGAAGCTCAAGGAAGCCAGGAATGTGAGACTCAGAGGCTCAGTCTGATTGGCCAGGAAAGCTGCATATTTTTAAGAGTCTCTCATGTCTCACTTCATGTCTAATTCAGGGACCTCATCATTTTCCTCACACTTGTTAAGGTGTCATCTGATTGGAATAGAGTGACACATGCGAGCCAAATGTCATGTCTTTTTATTTGCACTTTCGGTCCCAGAGGAGCAGAAAAATGATTGTGTGCAAAAGCAGTGCTCAGCTCCCTTTAACACCCTGCCAGTGTACAAGCCCATCGGGGTGCTGAACTGCAGAGTACAGGGCTTGTTGTGGTTCTCAGGGATTCACTGTAGGATAAATCTCAGGTGTCCGTATCAACATTGCACACCTGGCTGTCAGAGCTTGGCAAGAGGAAGACATATGCGCACCAGGTAAATGGAGCCCAACACACAGACCCCGTGTGATTTATGGTGGGATGGCTTCATACGGCTTAATACGCAGACACATGCACACATAAGGAATACGTTGTCTTTCCGTGGAGTGAAGAATGTCACCGTGGAGCCAACAGTAGATCTGTTAGCAGAAATGGCTATAAAAGCTGCTGCATCGTTTGGCACAGTGCTCAGAAATGAGAACAATGTCTCGTGTTCCGTCATCAGTAAGGCTATCCTGTGTGTGTGTGTGTGTGTGTGTGTGTGTGTGTGTGTGTGTGGGGGGGGATATTGTGTGTGTGTGTGTGTGTGTGTGTGTGTTTATAATCGTGTTTTTGTGGCCCTAATTGGAAGTGCTTAAGACGTACACACACAGCCACATCGCCTCTTTCCGCTCTTACCCAAATGACTCCCATTGCCCCCTGATGCCGTGGTTGGAAATGCAGGCGTCAGGAAGCCCTCCCATCAGCCGTACCCTGTGACCTTTTGTGTGCTTTGTCCATTGAGACAACACGGTGTGTGTGGAGCCTCGCTTCACTCCGCTTCACATTACACTGCTTTATAATAGGAGAACGGGCTGTGGAGTGTTTTTCTCCTGTGTGTGTGTTTGTCCATGCATTACTGTGTGCGACCAGGTCCGACGAGATTCATTGTTAGTGTTCCAGTCTAGTGTTACAGGCATCAGTAAAGTGAAGGTGTGTGTGCGTGGGGGGCATGAGAGAGCAAGAACAACACTGTGTGTGTGCGTGTGTGTGTGTGTGTGTGTGTGTGTGTGTGTGTGTGTGTGTGTGCGCGCGCTTGTCTGAGTGTGTGAATGGCCCATGTTTGAGAGGATTAGTTGTTTTTGTCTGTGACTTGGATAATGGTACAATGATGCATTCCTCCAGTGTGTTCCTCTCAACCCTGAATATGCTGCCTTCGTAGTGCATTTTGGTATTTGTCATTTGAGAGCAGAGGAAATTATACCGGAAGAGAATTCTGTTTTCTCTTGTCTAGGTTTTATGTTCCACCTATACCTCCATTTGCCCAGGTTATCATCATCATTTGCCTATATGCTCATTTGCCTTTAACACTTCCTGGTTCTAATCTTATCCTGTGAGCTATACTTTGTTTGTTCAGTCTATGTTTACTGTAGGCTACATACTGTCAATCACAAAGGCCTCTTAAACACACATAATCTCTTTCTTAGCTCTCGGTCTCACGAAACGTTCATATCCCGTCTTTCAAGCCCATAGCCAAGACCTGTGCCTTTGTCTGTTAATATTAGGCTTATATTAATTCAGTTAATGATACGCTATTTGTTTATTAATTCAAATGTTTTAATTATAAATGGTATTATTTCAACCCTCCTGCATTTAGGCAAACACACACACACACACACACACACGCACACACACACACACACACACACACACACACACACACACACACACAAAGGGCTGCTTTCACGGGCATGAAATAACACATCCTAGACTAAAAGCTGTTTTCAATGAGAGCTCTTCATAGATTTTTTTTCTATTAGTATTAGACTAGGCTTAATCTATGCCTGTGAAACCGGCCAATAGTGTATAAGACTAATTGCAAATGCACATGTGTGT
>JAODTR010003843.1:0-12488 GCA_025399935.1 Amblyopsis rosae | reverse complement strand
CCATCATTGCCCACGTGCGCGTTGAAGTCTCCCAGTAGAACTATGGAGTCCCCTACTGGAGCCCCATACAGGACTCCTTTAATTAAAAAAAGATAATAAAAGGTAATCAGACTATATATTATTATTATATTTCTTTCCCATATAGCATTTCAGTCTGTGTTTTTTTTCTTTCTATTTTGTTGTCCACACTAAACTTTACCTGAAAAGCCTGCTCAAACAATTGGTAAATACTCCTTGGACTACAAATGCTGACGTTTCCGCTACCAAACTCTTACCAAACCGTATCTTACTACAAGCCTCCAGGTGCTCTAAACACAGCCTACCAGCTTGCTCAAATACAAAATAATTGTAAAACATTATCTGTATGTGTGGTATTACCTGTATTATGTATGTGTTGTATTCTTTTAGCTGTAGTGGATATATGGAGACATCCTGTCTTTTATTGACTGTAGTTCACATTGCACCTTATATTACTCACATGAACACAGAACATGACCAGCAAAACACATGGAAGACAATGTTACAACAAATTTTTGCACAGAAGGTTAAAATCTAAAATGTCTTTAGAAATATGATAGTACTGTAGAATTGTATAATCCGCACATAAAGAGTATACAAGTAGGCAATACTCACACACACACACACACACACGCACAAACACACACACACACACACACACACACACACACACACACAGGCACACACTGATCATCAATACAGTATGTCAGGGTAAGTAGGGTTGTATAAAACTATATCTAGTACGCCTACATTTTGAGGAGAAAGACTATAGCCTATAGCTATGGATAAGTAAGCTCCAGAAAATCAAGCATAGGCCTAACCGCAACATATGTCTGCTCCAATACCAGCCGTGCGTTCAGCCACATTCAACTCGTGGAAGATGCTCACCCTAGGGGCCGAGTATGGACCTTGGGCTCAGACACCAGACAGCCCGAAACAAGCGGTGGTTCAGGAAGGAAGCCCAAAGCAAGTGATGGTCGAGGAAGATGATACTGGCTCCTGTAGCGACAGTGATCCTTCACCTCTTCAGTATTACGACAGCGTTTTAAAACTGGATGCTGCTTCAACATTAGGAGGTAAAGACGCTGCGTGTCACTTCATCCGGACGCATGAAATCCTCAATAGCACGCCGTGGTCCAAGAGGTAAGAGCATGCCCAAGTTATACCAATATTTTACAAAGTGCTTCATGGATTAAAAAAAAGGATATGAGCTAGCCTATACCTTATAGCTTAATTCTTTAAGAGGTGACAGTATATACATTACAGTATATAGAATATATATTGTTAATACTGATATTATGTTAATAAATGTATTCTATGTAAATATGACAGCACTTTCCTTCATGTGAGCCATCCATGCCAGCCATGCATGCATGCATATTATTGCTGAGAGTGTGTTTGTGTGTGTGCGCGCGTGTGTATAGCCCACACATATTTAAACAGTTTTTCTTTAGTTTAATAAAAACTAATTATTATTTTTTAGTTTTTTTGTTTTGGTCTGATATGCTGGCACGCTGAGTTTGACATCTAGTGTCTAAAAGTCAAATAGCAAAACTTTAAGATCAGTTGAGCCTATACCGACAATTTAATCAGCAACTCAAATAAGAATTAAAACAGTTATAGATACTCTGATTAATGTAGCAAAGCAGAACTGAAGAAGAATTTAGACTAAATGTTCAATTATGATCGCAGTACACAGCATCCATCAGATGAGGCTAAAGCCCGCCTGCTTTTAATTAGGCCTACGCGTACTACAGGCATGGCTACCATGCGTATAGGGCGCGTTTGGAGCGTAGTTTGTGGGCGTCCTCGTCGGGGCAGAATATAACGATCGGACAAAGATCAACCGCAGTTTCTAAACAAAGAACAACAATGGCGGGAAGTTTCAAAGAGAGGTTTGTAGAGCTAGTCCGTAACTACCAACATCGACAAGTTGACGTGGAAATTCGGAGGTAGTCAAGTAAAATATTACGGTTTCGGCCAGGGACGATTCCGCCCTCCTCCGCTCCCTACTGGATGTATTTTAAATCCGCCAAGCACAAGCAAGGTATGCAGGCAATTAATGAACAATTCCTTTCGCGACGCAGCCGCTTGTCTACGTGTACCCGTTGCAAGTATATCGGGGCCTTTATTCAACCATTCTTAACTTATACTGGTAAAGGTAAAGGTGCTTTTATTATCACATACACATAGATGTAATGTGATCTCTGCCTTCAACCCATCCCTCAGTGGGCAGCTACTTTGCAGCGCCCGGAGAGCATCTCCAGATCGGTGGTCAGTGTCACTGGTCAGTGGTCACATGTCATTGACTGGAGAGTGAAAATGTTTGTACATGTGTGGATTTTAGTGCAGACAGGCCTGCGCAGCCTATATCCTTTAAATGTTCTGTAACATTTATAGCAGTCTTGTAATTTAAAGCATTTTGTTTGGGTGTTCCACATTGTGAATGCCATCTTTGGAGTGAGTTCCAATTACGCACATCTTAAATCTCCCTAGTAAAAATTAAATACAGTTTTTTTGACTAACTTGAAACATGTCTGAATTCTTGCTGTGACGGCGCTGCATGTTTTAATAGGGTAGGGCCTGTGGTCGTTTTCTCCATATTGACTGGATGAGAGGTCTTTATATTACATATAAAAGAACATTGAACCCTTAACACATTTGAGTAATGTATGTTTAAATCAAAAAGATCAAATACACTAAAACAGCGCAGTAAATAGCCAATAATTCATCCAGCTAGCGCCACTGTGCGCTCAAGTCACTGATAGGCTAGTTTTGGTCACGTGCCTATTCTGAGTCTATGAGGATTCTACAGCCCCCATACAGCGACCGATCAAGCAGAAATCAGGCGACAATGAATTGGATTGGCTTTTTTTTTTTACTCTAGGTGTCGGTTCGAAAAGAAAGTCAGAACGTATAGCCTGCTGACATTCGTTGACGTTTGACTGACACATTTAACGACGTTCAACAAGTGTTTTTTAGGCGATGATACAGTCGTTATTGGACAGAAACAATTATTTTTTGCGAGTCTAATTTTCCACGTGAACCTTCGCTCAGACTGCGGCTTATCAGGAGTCAATAACGTGAAGTTAATTGTTCAATACGTTACGGGATTCTCTGAATTACGCTCGATAATTGCAACAACTTTAAGATGCATTTCACATCATTGTTTTAGTTTTTTTGGAGGATGA
Source organism: Amblyopsis rosae (assembly GCA_025399935.1). NCBI lineage: Eukaryota > Metazoa > Chordata > Actinopteri > Percopsiformes > Amblyopsidae > Amblyopsis > Amblyopsis rosae. The sequence goes on along the minus strand of JAODTR010003843.1, from coordinate 9,279 downwards.
GTTAATGGAAAGGACCAATATTCCAAGATTGTCTCTGATTGTAAATGTTCTAATTCTAAACACTCATGCTCAACCGTGGTTTTAATACGTGTGCTTGGTGTGATGCTTATTCCTTCCACCTCCACTGATACCCGTTTGGATATTGCCTGTTGGATCTGTGCGTTTCCAGAATGCCTCGTTTCGCAGAAGATCTCCCCACTCGCTATGAAGGAGGTACGGGTAGCGGAGGACGAGGGGGGCCGGGCGCAAGTAGAGGGGGAGCCCGGGGAGGCGCCGGTGCTCCGGGCGGCCAGAGGATGTACAAGCAGTCGATGGCTCAGAGAGCAAGGACCATGGCCATATACAACCCCAACCCCGTTAAACAGAACTGCCTCACAGTCAACCGCTCCCTATTCATCTTTCGGGAGGACAATCTCATAAGGAAGTATGCAAAGCGAATAACCGAGTGGCCATATCCTTCCTGATAATTAGTATAAATTATGTTAACTATAGTCTGCCTAACTGTGGGCAAACACATGCGTGCAAGATGGGTTATCAACACAGTTCAGCGTGATTTATTTGCAAGTTAATTGTGTGTGTGTGTGTGTGTGTGTGTGTGTGTGTTAGAATATCTTTATCTCTAGCAGCGGAACAGTAAATGCACCTGTCGCTCGCTTTTCAGTATCGCACAAAAGAATGAAAAATCATATAATCAGTTAAAGACTGTTGTCTTGACTCCTGGTTTGGGCCCTTCAATATCGAAAAATATGTACTATGTCAACACCGCACATGTTAACAATCTAGACGGTTAAGCAAGCCAGCAGCAACTGGTGATAAATGCTTACTCATTTTAATCCACGTGCGCCAAAAGGGCGACTTCCGAAGCCTAGACCTAATCGTTTTCGAAAAAATAAATAAATAAATAAAATAAAAATAAACTTGGTGCTTTATCTTATGGTAGGTATTTAATTTGTCATGTGCCTCGTTGCGTCTTCGTTAAATCATTGAGCCTAGGCTCGCGCCCTCTCCGTGGTGCTGAAAACGCCCACGCGCTGCCCTGCATGCGCACGCGCAGCCTTTTACTATACAAACGTGCTCGAGGCTGGAGAGAGCCGAGGGCCACGTGACAAAAGCCCCGGGCAGCTGTACTGTATGTGCTGTGTGTGTGTGTGTGTGTGTGTGTGTGTGCGTGCGTGCGTGGGCGACATTGGAGTCAGTTTAATAGTCACATCAAATTTACCCTAATCACGTATCAATGTATGTAGCCACACCCTCCATTTATAGTTGGCACCTAAAAAGACATTTTAACACATTGATAAGGTCTTACCGCTAACCTGACAGAGCTGATAAATCTAGGCCTACGTCCATTATTAGGGTGTGACATCTTAGACCATTATTGCTTTTAAACCGAAACAACTGATTTCCAAATGAAACCAGAATTGATAACCAATTGAGCTTGAGCATGCAATGATTGATGAGAGGATTGGAATGGTCATTATTAGGGAAATCATGACAGCAAATGTGATTTTATATTTAACAGAAAACCATGCTATTTTTGATTCTAGCAATTTTAGAATTGTTATAATGGTTTCTTAGTGGTAATCTTAAAGGTAACTCCTCAATCTAGCAACTGAATCACATTTAATACTAAGCACTATTTGTATATTTGGCTTTAAGGGAAATAGTATGAAATAAAACAACAGTTTTTAAGGCTCCTTAACCGTCACACTCCATTTGAATACATGATCCTTGCGACCATCATAGCCAACTGCATCGTCTTGGCTCTAGAACAACATCTACCTGTCGACGACAAGACGCCGTTGTCAGAAAGACTGGTAAGTGTTTCGCCATCAATTAATTTGGAGATTTATTTTATTTACTGTGTTAAAGTGAGGGTCAGACTCAGAACCCCCTGAAAAGGTCACGCGAGCATTTGGATATGCGTTGAGAGTGAAATCATAATTTTATTTGATGATTATTGATGATTATTAGTTTAGTCAATTATAATAATTACTATTATTTATAATTATGGTAGCTTTCTTTTAATGATTTATAATTATATTTTTATAATAAATAAATAAAAAGAATCACTTGTTTTTGGTCGTCAGTGACTCTCGAGGTCCAAAAGTTTGAGAGCTGCTGTTACAACTGTTTTTTGCGCATCGTCTATACAGATCTGTGAAAAGGGCTCGGCTCTCTGACCCGAGTCACTGGCTATGGCACTGATTGTCTGTCAGTCATTGAGCAAGGCAGGGAAAATCTGGTCTGGTGTAAATACACCCAATATTCACTTAAATAGTCTGTCTGTACACGCTCCATTAAGAAGTGTTATTAGTCATTACCTCCTACTGGGTACTGGTTCATTTTGAAATTAATTGGATGGAGTATGACCAAACGGCATTGCTACAGTACTGTTTTGATCACCTCATCTAGCTCTATCACCATTTTGGAAAAAACGCTTGACTTCAACGTCATCTCACTACCCCACCCAGATTGGTCCTCCAGCAGGGCGGTTGTGAAAACTCAGGGTTTCCAGACTACAATCTCAGCCAAAGAACTTCATCTGAGAGAAATAGTCGGGCGAAGCCAGGCTAGGGATAATCACCCCCTGTTCACGTCAAAGGAGACCCCCTCCCCAAACAGAGCCTGACCCGCACTGTGCAGTCCAACAATGCATTTATTTGCCCTTCTCTCCTTCTACTCCAGCCAGGTCCGTTATCCAGCCTTGACTCCCTAACAGCTTGTTCCCCATCTGCTCCTGCATGCTTAGCTTGAACTGTGCCAGTCGCCCTGCGTGCAACTAGCCAGCCAGCCTGAGAAAAGATGAAGAGAGACATTGTGTTGTAGTGCTGGGCCCCCGTTAAGCCTGCCTGCCCTGCTACAAGTGTTTTGCTCTCCCCTGGTCACTCTCCCTGAATGTCACTCGGTCTCAGCTATTTAGCGTTTTCACAGCCGCCCTGCTGGCGGTCCAGTCGGGGCGGGTTAGTGAGGTGACGTTGAAGTCAAGCGTGTTTCAAAACCGTTTCAAAACAGTTTCAAAATTATCCAGAGGTCTACGCCCAGTAGGAGGCAACAACTGTAAACACTTCACAATTCACAAAAGGGATTTTTGGGTCTGGTTACACCAAGCTACACGCTTCATGCATCGCTTTTAATTGTACCTGGGCACTGGACAGAACCCACTGGGCGACCTTATTAATAAGAAGATGGTTAGTTTATTTTTCACGGCCCTGATCGGCAGACATTCCTTCCCTTCCACCTAAAATATGCATATAATCCTTGATATCTTGGTTTACGATTTACTTCACTTTACATACCAGTCTTGGAACTTTCAATTGTCAGCCACGGTGGTGCCAATTTGCAGGCAGGCAGAACAAGTGTTCTCACTGGCGTTATTACTATATTATAACTGTGTCACTGAGACTTACGAGGTGTAACAACTTGCTGAGGTCAAGGAGTTCCGCTGCTACAATTCTTATGATGTGCTGCATGTACTCTAGCAGCAAATACACCGCAACAAAGAATACAATTTGGGTAATATGCAGCAGCTACTGAGAAATAGGTAAGTGTAATATAACATCTAGAGGATGCATTGCAACAATCAAACTATTTAATTAGAACACAAAGGTTCATCCATTATTTAATGCGCTCGGTAAACACAGTGGGCCGTGCTGTTAGTTGTGATGATATTGTCAACAAGGGTCTGTCAGATCTATGCAGGTCTTTAGCACCATGGCGCTCGGGGATTTCCACAGCAGTCCCGCCAAAGCCCTGTAGATGGAGCATATATAATTCATGAGCATTTTAGTCACATGCATAATGGATTGTATAGATGGTAACACTCTGTCAGTATACAACATTTTTCATTATGCAGAGAATCCCCCCAAGTCCAGATATTACGCAAGGCCTTTTGTGTTGAGGTGCGTATACATCCCGCTGAATACCTTTTATTGTCTGTACATTAGAGCTCCTGCCTCTGAGAGCTCAGCTTTGTGTTCATGGCCGGTCTGTGCTAGCATGCTTCTTTATCTAGCGTCGGACAACAAACCTCCAACAAGACCACCTGACGTCATTGTCATTGAGCATATCTGTTATGGCCGGCCTGTTGTAAGTAGTTAGGTTTAACCACAGCTCTGCAGGATACACATCTTATAATGTTGTACTGTAGGCCTGTCAGAACGCTTCATGTTATCTCGTGTGTGTGTGTGTGTGTGGGGGTTGGGTGTTGCTAGAGCCTTGGGATACTGTCAGGTTATATACAGGGAAAGTGAGAGAGATGTAGAGGTTTGCTTTAGATATTCCTTCACTGCCAGGACATGCCCATGTTACTGTAATGTCAACCCAGCCACTGCCCTGATTCTCCATAGGCTGTGCCTGTGACACAGCAGGTTGTGTGTCATGCTGTAATTGCTCTACTGTAATCTGTTCTGTAGTGAGCAATGCGGAATTATTTAGTCTCCTCTGAATTTTAGATGTACTTTTTTTGCAAGATACATTATTTTGATGCTGTCACGGCATCGCTTTTATTTCTGAAAGTGTGGAACACCGTTATTTGAGGCACAGGCTTTATGCCTTAAATCGGTTGATTTACCACAACACTTTGTATACACAGAGTGTATTACTTTCCCTAGCCAATAAGATCTACTAAAAGCTATGTAATACCACTGGCTTAATGAATGGTGGCCCAAGTCCCAGCAAGTCTGTTGTTTTTTATAAACTGTGCTTCTCTCTGTCTTTGAGGCCGCGGCCTCATTGACCACTCTCAGACTTAACAGTCAGTAACAGAAAAATAACACAACAGTGTTTCTCTTCTCCTCCGTCTCTCACTTGTTTCTTTCTACCCCCTCTTTGTAGGATGACACAGAGCCATACTTTATCGGGATATTCTGTTTCGAGGCCGGCATTAAGATCATCGCCCTGGGCTTTGCATTTCACAAAGGCTCCTACCTCCGCAACGGCTGGAACGTAATGGACTTCGTGGTTGTCCTAACTGGGTGAGTCCCATGCCCCACGGGCCTTCTGTGTTGGGGGAAGTGCAGGAAGCAGAGTTTTTTTCTTTGTGTGTGTGTGTATTGTGTGCGTGTGTGTGTAAGCGTGCATCTTAAGAGAATATATTGGAACCGCTACTCCTTTTGCATAACCACTGCACAGCGTTCACAAGCATCTACTGTATGTGAGGTTTGTTAACAAACATATGTAACACACTGTACATACAAGGCAAGCAAAAAGCAAAAAGCAAGCCCTGTCTGGTCTGGTGCTGTAACTGCAATGTAGATGATGTAATTATGTATTTTGGGAGATTTCCACTTTGTTTATTGTTTAAGTTGAACACCTCTCACATACAAATACACTGTACAACAAATATACACTATACAGTTCACTGTGCCAGTGATTCAAGGACACGTATAAAGCAGAGATGCTAGTCGTTATCTGCCAAGTGCCTGGACCACCGAGTTATGTGATAGATGCTTTTAGCGGTGAGGTCATGGTAAATGTCACCCCGCCCCCCCCCCCCATCCGCCCATGAGGGACATAGCCAGAGCAGGCTTTTACAGCATGTGGGTAGCTTAGTGTGGCCTGCCTGGCATGGACGTCAACCAGACAGCCAGACACAAAATGGCCCCTGCTTCCTCCTGCCCTTTGTCACTCTGGCCGGGTCATAGGCGGTGTTCAGGTCGGTGCTGTGTGTGTGTGTGTGTGTGTGTGATCAAACACACACAGTATTACGCAATTAAAGACAACAGTGACACGTGGACGGTGTGTAAGAGAAGGAAGCTTTTGTTTTTCTTGGGTTTTACAGACTCATGGAATTTGTATTTTTGTGTATTTTTGTATGTAACAATCACAGTGGTTGAGAACAACTTCTGGTGAAATGCTAATTATGTTTGGATATTGTATACGTGTGCTGCACTGTATATGGAAATACCCTGCCCGTATAAACAAGTTACGTAAATACCTCACTAAATTACATAATGATACTAGATATGACACTAGATCTTTTAAGGTGGATAAAATATGGCAAATTGTTCCACTGTAAGTCAAACGTGTAGCGTTTAGTTTGATAAATGCATTCAATGCATGAATACTATTTCATTTGAAAGCATCTGTCTAGATAGAAAATCCTGTCTCCAACTTCATGGGAGTCATACGGAGCCCCAAGACATAGTCCTTGTATGTGAAGGAGTTTGGATAAATGGATCTTTGGCTTTGTTACTGTAGCTTAATCACCAGAGATATATTTTGCTGCTTTGGCACTGTATTGAGGTCTAGGTTAGATTTGCGATTTAAATCAAGACTATTGCAAAAGGTCAATAAACATACGAATCAAGGTGCGTGCACATATTTAATGTGGATGTTTAATACAATGGTGGTTATGAATGTTTAAACATGTGAAAATGGCCCAAGGTAAATGGCCAAGCTACAGAGTATGGTGAATCTTGCTGTACACAACTTTATATTGTGCCAATATGCTATGATTACTGAATCTCAGGTCTGTTTTGTCACTAAAATATTACAAACAGATTGGTATAGAGAGATATGGAGAGAGAACTGGGATGTTAAAAAACATCCCCTTTATTTCCACCATGGCCTTAACCCAACTCTGGAGTCGTGGAGGTTGGGAAGGCTGCCTTTCCTAAGCACTGATTTATAGCCATGCTGAAGACTGACATCTTCAATCTGACATTATTTGTTTATTTCTGTAAGCCCATTCATTATTTGATAATATGTAATTAAAATGTATATTATGGAAACCTGATGTACTGTTTAACAGAACAGTTGAGTTTTACTAGTTGTATAGACACATTATTTATATTTCCATATTCATTCGAAACAGATAGACATTTTTATTCTACATTTCAAATATAGCATTATTTATTGACTTTATGCTATTTATTGTGTTTACATTGATATGGGCTAATAATCTAACATTACATGAATGAAATGTATTTAATAGCCTAATCAAACATATCATCATTATATATCTTTCATGTTTCTATGTTTTTATGTCGGCTGCATAATGCGGTGTTAAGAAGCTGTGGTCATTTCATGTATTTCTGTGAGATCAGGTTGGTCAGTTGGAAATCAAAATACAGTGTTTTAACCTTGTGTTAATATTATGTACATGTAGCCATCCAACCATAATGGGGAATGTCTAAATTATATTATTCTGTAGCTGGGAGCAGTGGCAGACCTTTTAATCTGGCCTGATGAGGCATTAAACATGTCTAATAACAGAATAAATCTGCCCTCATTGCCAAAGAGCTAATCAATAGTCAAGGCAGCTAGTCCAGAAACACAGAGTTGGCGCCAGGAGGAGATAGGCGCAACCAATTACTCTTGGAACACAACGATTTCCAGGACATTAGAGGAAAATGTCACAAATTGATGGTTAATAATTCTGGCTGGAGGTTGTCCATTTAATGTTACAATCTAGCACTTAATTTTACGTAATTTGTTAATCGCATTGAAACCAAACCGCAATCGTATGCCAGTAAGGAGATTACTTTACAGTATACTTTAGTCACCTTATTTTCCAATCTTACAGCTTCACACCAGTAGAAAATACTGTAAATTTGAAACATGAAACATTTTTCATAATAATTATTGTTGCATTTTGTATGGAATTAACATATGTCTGGATATTGGACAGGACATCACAAGATCATTAATTTCCAGTATACTATACAATATTGATATACGATTCTACTGAAGCTGATTAATCACAATACCATTCAATATTGGTTGGTACAGTAAATACATAACGTTGCATTTAGAAATCAAAATATCAAGTTAATCTGATACATTTTGCCGTAAGAATGCTATATTAAAGGTAATATTGGTTTGCATTTTTTAACCCACACTTTAATAATTAATAAAATTTCTGGATATGGATAATGTATCATAAACTATGTATCACATCTAGAGTATGTGATGTTTGTGTGAGCCAAGCTGGAGTGGTTCAGGAGCTTCCTGTGGTCTGCCTCAGTCATCCATCCTCCCCCGCCTGATGGCCTGAGACAGCCCGCCATCATGGCCGCTATCGACCAAGGCCCGGCTTGGCCTTTTACAGCCTTCGCTAACACTATGGCAACCGCAATCAAGTTCTCCCGGGGGAGAACTATCCAGCTGTCATCTCCAGGGAAACAAAGCCAGGGCATTTTTTTAATGTATTTTTTTTGTTCTATTCTAATTTTATTTTTGATTTGCAATTGCTGCCTGTGTTAAGTGCTGGCAGCGTGGTGACCCTCTGCTTGTGTTGACTTCAAAGTTGTGGTTTGCTTTCATGTGCCTCTCAGGCAACGCATGCACACCACAATAGGAAGCTTCAAAGTAGCTGTAGAAAGAGGGAGAGAGGGCAGGGCCGCTATTACAGGGCCAGGCCTCTGACCGATGGCACAAATATGCTCTGCCTCCGAGTGCACGTCCAAAAGCTGCCGCCTGACCACTACCGGCTTGCCCTCCCGATGGTGCCGCGCGCGTGCTTGAGATGGTTGTGCCCGCGGTGCACTATACTGCGTGTACTTTGTGTCGAACAACAGTGAAGCACACCGGCCCAAATGAAATGCAACTTGTCCCGTCGTCGCTGCTTTACGTGAACCGACAGTGGGAATCCAAATCTTCCCGATTCTCTTGGTTCCGGCGTTTGTTTCTGTGCAGTCTGTGCGGACTTGGTCAATGGGCTGGAAAAGTTGTCGGTGTGTGTGTGTGTGTGTGGTGTGTGTGTGTGTGTGCGCGTGCGTGTGTGCGTGCGTGTGCCACAGAGCAAGCTAGGGAGGCATGCGTGTCATGTATTGTGTACTGGCAGCTAACGCTTGCTCTGGTGTTCTCTCTGGATGAGCCCTCCTCTGTGCTGTGAGGGGAAAGTGCTATAGCTGGCCGCCATTGCAGTGGGACAAATAGTCTTTATAAGCAAGTCTGGCCACTCGTCAGCCATCTTGGCAACGCCACCCAGGGCGGTTATCTAAATAAATAGGGAGAATTTAAATACGAAAGATTTCAAACGGACTTTGCAGTTTTCGCATCTGAATAATAACCAGTCAAATCAGATTTTTTTAATAAAATTTTTTTATTCTTAAAACATTTGATGACATTTGGTGACAAAATAGTATTTAAAAAGATGTCGTCCACGGGTTATATGCGCTTCCACTTCTGCTGTGCATTTGTCGGCTTGTGTCAGTGCAATCACGCAATTTATCTTCCAACTACTGTGTCTGTCATTATTAAATTCCATGGCAGAATTTTATATATATATATATATATATATATATATATATATATATATATATATATATATATTTT
>JAODTR010003842.1:5000-12492 GCA_025399935.1 Amblyopsis rosae | reverse complement strand
TCTCTCTCTCTCTCTCTCTCTCTCTCTCTCTCTCTCTCTCTCTCTCTCTCTCTCTCTCTCTCTCTCTCTCAGCTCCTGAAGTAGTGGCTCGCCATCGATACGGTCGTCCAGTGGACTGTTGGGCTGTAGGTGTCATTATGTACATACTGTAAGTCTGAATTAGTCATTTACTATAGGCTGAATCCAAATATTGTTTGATTCCATTTTCTATTTCATATTTAGCTGTATTTAATTGTATAGGAAATTAAAGCCCCTCCATCCCTAAAATATTGTATTTCCTCCCTCAGGTTATCAGGTAACCCCCCTTTTTATGATGAGACAGAGGAAGAAAACACAGATTTGCATAACCGCATCATCTTCTGTCGGATTGTTGGTGGCGAGTTTGAGTTTGATTCTCCATATTGGGATGACATTTCACCTGCAGGTATAGCATTCACCACTAGAGGGCAACAAATACCTAGATAATTAAATACAGCAACCGTATGCCTCTCTTTTTCAGTTACTGTCAAATATTTGTTAGTTGATATTTTTCAGTTATTATCTATGCTGCTCCTATATTTTAGCTAAGGAGCTAGTATGTCGACTGATGGAAGTGGACCAAATGCTAAGAATAACAGCGCAAGATGCACTCTGGCATGAATGGTAAGCATGAGTAGGCCTATGCATGCACAAAGAACATGTTGTGTTCACACCTACTGTATACTAGGACACCATATCACCTGTATACTGAACTTGTTTTTGTTAAGGATTGCAGGCAATGGCGCATCAGAGAAGAATCTTAAGGATGGCGTGTGTGCCCAATTCGAGAAGAACTTTGCCAAGGCCAAGTGGCGGGTAGGTCTCCTCCTTTCTCAGTTCTCACATCGGTAAATGATCTTGGCCGTAATGAGGAAGAGTAGTATTATCAACAGGAGGAAGGTGAATTACATTGCACAGATGCAGGTGGATTTACAATAAACCGATGTTCAGTGTTTACAGTTAAGCTAATTGTTTTTCTGTGTATTGATGACAGCTTCTAACGCTAACAACCCATAAACACCATTACACTTTTTAAAGTGATATTATAGATGTTGATTTAATTGCTTCAGTGCTGAAAATGATGAGGAGGAGATGACAACACCGGCTGTAACCATAACTTACATGAAAGGAGGAAAATGCAATGCAACTCACCAAGCAGCACAAGTGAAAGCAATAACCCTCTTCTCTTTCCCTCCATGTGGTTCCCAGGACCTGAAGGTATTGTAGATCATTGTATGAGAGAGTGGGAGTCCAGAGTGTGGGTAGAAACTCACATTTAGTCTGGCATGCCTCAATACAGAAACATCTTTCTCCTGGCAGATGAGCCTCTTGAATTAAAAAGAGGTGTTTATGAATAATAAATGAATCGGCAGAATTACTAATCGACACTTTTCCAAGGAGAGCAGAGATGTGTTGAATCATGTTGGCTTGGTGAGGTTCTCCCAAGACCTGGTCCACTGTCTGGCGGTTTGTCCCAGAAGAGTTCCATCCACCTTGCCCCACTTGTCTTCACTGGACACTCAGATGTTCAAAGTGGCCCACTCTGTTCCTTTCCGGTTTCTCATCTACACCTATGAAACCGGATTGGTGATCTGTGCAGATGAGAAAACGTGAAAAAGGATGGGAGATACGTGAGCCACTGTGGACTATTGAGATGCAGTGAATTGGACTGGCCCTCAGTCATTCCTCTGAAGTGATTCCTGGCTCATCGCCCCATACTGTGCCTCAATGTTACATTTAAGCATTACTTGGACCCATAGGAGCTGCACAGATAGGTCATTGTGTCATCAGTGACAAATATCTGTGTCCAAATGGCTTTTCACTTCCAGAGAATCAGTGGCCTGGTCTAGAAACAACTTCTGAGCTCATATTTTCTAACAATGTCAGAGAATGTTAAGCATAAATGAGCATAATTCATTGTTGACTGACTTACACATAAATCTCTATCTCCATTGGTTAAATCACATTTGAACTGCTGTTAAACCCTTGACTCTATTAGCTTGCTTACCTTAATATTAAGTCCTCACACTTACTTAAGTAAATGAACCCTTGATTCATTGTATGTGCTGGACCGTAAAGTCAAAGTTGCATTCATCCATCATTTACTTCCATTGCTTCTCAAAAACATACTTCTTGAAAAGCTGATCAGTGTCTTTACTGGTATATCTTCTCAAACTAGTCCAGTTTGCTGTTGTAGAATTTAATTTAAAGTATATTTTAACGTTAAAACCAAACAAAGATATATCTTAAATTAGACACTACACCAATTTCATTCTGCAAAACGGATTAACCTGAGATAGTTACAGGCAGAGATGCTGGGAAGCTTTGTATACACCCTGTTTTTAAGAAACAATAGCAGATGATAATCATGTTTGGTCTGCAAATCTCTACTTATTTATTTATTGTGGATGACAGTGTGATGATTTAATATTAAGATGAGGATGCTATAGTCAAGGGTTTATCAAAAGTTTAACCATGATTTAATTTACATACATTAAACCTGTAAATGAAGAATGGCTCGTTGGGTTGTTTTAATCCAGGTGACCACTTTCTATAGGATCCTGGAAGGATATAGCTGGTATTAGTGTCTCAGTATTGTTCTTTCATAGGTACTGCATCAACTGCTTACTAATAAGATGATATATACTAGCCTTGAAAAACTGTCTGTGAAATGCTTGTGTTCAGAGCTTTCAACCGCTGCCCAACCAATAGCAATGACTATCAGAGACTCATTTAAGGAAGCTGAGCACAATCATCACTGTTACCGCGCACCTCTCATCCATTCCCGTCCTTGGTCTCTCTGTTTTGCAGAAAGCCATCCGCGTCACGACTTTCATGCAGCGCCTGCGGAATTCCGAGGCTCTGGGTGACAGCGCCACGGAGGTGCAGGCGGGACAGAGAAGAGGAGTGAAGGGGGTGCCTGAGGCCCGGGAGACAAAGGGCGAGAGGCGAGGAGAAAAGGGAAAGAGCGAAGGGGGAGTGACGCCCGGTACAGTGTCATTAGACAAGACTGTTGAAACTCGACAGGCAGATATTGCCCGGGAGGAGGGAAAGCTTATGGCAGGAGAGATGGAGAAAGAGCAAGACGTAAGGATGACTGTAGTGCCATCGGTGGGGATTTCCCCGTCCGACATTAAGGAGCCTCCCGCTCAACTTAGCCAAGCAAATGAAACCCAGAGACTTAGAGAGATGGAACCCGAAAAGGCTGCTGCTGACAAAGCAGCCAGTGAAGGCACCGGGAAAAGAACCGGTTTGGGGCCCAAAAAAGCTGTTTCAGAATCCAAAACAACTTCGACGGTGAGCCCTGAGCAGTCTAAAGCATCTGACGTTGAAAAGAAACACACAGCCACTTCCCCCGACCCCAGCAGCCGGCGAAAGATGGCTGCCACAACCCCCCGTGGCCCTCCAGCCACAGCATCCACTGCTAGCCCTGCCGCTACAGCAGCCCACACAGAGCGGAGGCCGGGCGCACAGGGAGAGGAGCAGGTTGACAGTGACGGGAGCTGGTGTCAGACCCAGCTCCCCGAGGCAATGGCAGAAAAGCCGGCAGTAGTAGCAGCAGCGTCCGGAGCTGAAGTAGGCGTGGCAGACGTAGGAGTAGGGGTTAGGTCGAGAGGCGATGCCAGCCCCGTGGGGGGGGGGGGCGCTAGGGATGGCAGGAGAACAGACAGCCACAGTGCTGAGGTCGACACAGTGCCCGGGGCGGGCCCCACGACAGGGCAGGGCAGTTACAAAATAGGGAGCTCTGCTAGTCTGGGCCGCAGCGCAGCGCTGTACAATCCAGAGATGGGTGCCGCAGGGCTGGGAATGTCAGGGAACTACGGGGGTCCTTACAGTACGCTGTACACGAGTGGAGGGGGTCTGGGGAGGTATGCGACTGGGCTGGACCGCGGTGGAGGTGGGGGCAGCGCCGCCAGCGACTGGCAAATGGACAGCGTGATCGAGCAGATTGAGAAGCAAATGGCCGCCGTGCTGGAGAAGATCGAGGGAGACATGCCCTCCCTGCTGGAGCAGATCAGTGACTGCCCACCGGAGCCGCAAGGCGCCAGGAGCGGTCAAGCCTCCCCAGCCACCTCGCACGTGCAGGCCTCCCAGCTCCCTTTGAGCGCCACGTCAGCCGCCCCGCCGCCACTTCCCACCTCTCCCAGACCCCCTCTGCCGTCCCTCCCTCACCTTACCATTCCCCCTCCATCCTATCCTCCACCATTCCCACCAACACAGTTGTCAGCCGAGGCTGCGGCAGAGCAGGAGGAGAGGGACGTGCAGATGGAAGCTGCTCGCTCGAGCCAGTCTCCAAGAGCTGGGGCGGGCAGGGGCCTATGAAGCAGGTGTAGATGGTGCACACGTACGACATCTTAACATCTGTTTAATAGTTTAAATGCGTAAATGTTTAAAGACACTACCGCATCCAGTATTATTGCATACGGTATATGTATGTAATGTACCAATATCTACTTGATCACTAGACAAAAAGTTATGAGATGTCATGTCAAGATTGATTTCGATATGGAATTTCAATATCTTTCCTATGACATTATAGGAGTATCCACATAAATCCATTTTAATACAGTGGTATTATTTAATACATGGGTAATATTGATTAGATTCCTATCAGAAAGCACAATAGGATGCACATAAATGGGAGATTTACACTACATACTACTAATTTAGAAAAAACCATCAGCATCTTTAAAACCACAGGAAAAGGAAAATAATTTGTGATTTGTCAAATCTAAAAAATAGAAAAGGTAAAAAGAAATGCTATTTTACAGTGAATAATGGAAGATGGAATATGATTTGCATTAATTCTTATGTCTACGTGCTGTAAATATAAAACATGAATGGTTTGTTATTCTTGCTATACTGCCACGTTTTAAACTTCTCCCATGACCAAACCAGCCATCTAGTCGTCCTGTGTTTTTACTTTTTATTTTTATGTAGGCCTATGTATCTACATTATACAGCTATTTATTGGCGACACTAATTGTGATACAGGCTCTGTTATCACTACACAATTGTACAGAAGTATGAATCTCAAATTATGACAGTTGAAGAGTTTTGCGCACAGCACACACTTTATAAAGTGAGTTCTCCAGCGTACATCGAGATGTGGAGCTAGGACAAGATACTCTGGATGAAGTCTTGTTTACAATGAATACACTGACAAACATATATATTTTGTTAACATATTTTCTCTGTATTGTAAAATGCAATTAATTGTTTATTTGTTCCTTTTTCCATAATGTGTCATTTCACTGAATTTATTCCTGCTTTTGTATCTATGTAACAAACGTGGCTCCCTTTTTCAATTGCCTTGTATAAGTACTCTGTCTGCAAGTCTTTAAATTAATAAAATAATAATTAAAAAGTTTGTTTCGTCGTGGTAAGGTTTTTAGCACGGCCTTTCCAGTAATATTAAATATAGCCTACAATTGATTGGTAGGCTAGTCAGTTAAATGTCCTCGTTTTGCCTCCATATCCCATCTGTTTTGGACTGCCTATTACTATCAAGGAATAGGGGTGTCCATTTTCTCGAAATTAAGTAAAAAGATAATTACCATTTTTAATTGTAAACATATTGTATAAAGGACAACATATAAAATAACCTGAACATGTATGAAATATATATAATTATTTTATATTGTATATGCATATAAGATATCCATCATGAAATAATTCTGTCCTCCCTCCATACACTGCCTGTGGGTGTTCCTAGACTATGCACATGTTGCTGGTTTGCGTTGCTTTCAACTGATATTGTAAGCTGAGGAGACGCGGTGCTGGAACAGCCGAACAGGCAGCCGTCCAGCTATTCGCGGAAAGTCACATAGATCCCGCCACCCTGACTTACTTCTTAGTTTGACATCAGGAATAGTGTTGATTTTTCAAGTTGGTTGTGTGAATATCTTGTTGCAATACAAGGTGTTCTTGTTTTTGATACTACATATCAGGCCGAGTAATATCGGATGTGGTAAGTTCTACACACTTGCGTTAGCTAATGTATTGGTAGTGCTAGCTCCAGCTAGTTAGCTAACGTTAGATAGTTTGCTAAGCGGCAGAAGAAAAACGCTGGGATGGCTAGATACAGTAGCTTGCATGCTAGCGACACACGGGCTAACAACTACGCAATCGTTTAGTCTGCGATTTTGGTGTATTTGCCGACAGTTAACATGGACTATCTATAGGTGCCCTCCAACCATTCACTCCTTTATCTATTACCCAACGTTAGCTAGGACACCACTATCCCATAACGGTTTAGCAATTGCTATATAATTGTGCACAATAGACCTCCGTTAACTAACACACAGTGACCAGTAACGCTAGCAGACTAGCTAGTTATAATCAATCCATGCATATCTATAGTATTTGGAAGGGGCCAGCACCATGTCGCGACTGACAATATTCCAATTAATGTTTTACTCCCCAGTTTACCTTGGCAGTTAAGTTGTTATTTCTGAAGCGTTGTCTAGTTTATCTGAACTGTTTAGCACATTAAACAGGCTACCCGGTTCAGTGGCGTTACTGACTAGTAAATGTTCTAAAGTTAATAGGTTTTAAAACGTTAGTTTTCCCATTGTGACTAGATGAATGGGGTCACACCAGTGCCATATACCCGAGAATAAGCGGCCCACTTTCTTGGGCCTTTGTCATTTGGCAGGAACCCCCTCCCCCAACCCTCCATCTCTGCAAGGAATGCTCACCCCTACCCTCAATGTGACTGGGGGACCATAGGCTCAGCATCACTAGCTCCAAGTAAATTCCCGACGAATAGACTATTATTGTGTCTAGGTATCATTGCAACTCTTGTGCATTGCCGACAAGATTCAGTATTAATGAGACTATTAGCACAAACATTACCCGTTTAGTTTGAGTAACATCCACTGTCTTTTTTAAATGTGGATATGTTAACTGGATGCGTGCAGACTAGGTCCAGTTGTGACTATTTGGGAATGTGCCATTTGAACAAAAGATGCCATCGTTAAAGTGTCCACCTGTTTTCTGTTTTTCTTAACACTTAAAAAGTTGACTTATTAAAATGTTCGACTTTTTTTTTTTGCTTTTTTTTTTGTGTGTTTATTGTATTGTTAGACATGGCACACATGCTCTGACAGGGGCGGGATGTACAATATATTGGCTGTAGCTACATAGCCAATGAGTAGGAGAGCTAGCCGAAAAGCGTGCTTGAAACCATCCTGTCCTGTTGAATAGTTCAGCCCATGCGTCACAGCCACTCCGCCCCTTTTACATCTGCCATTTTGGTTTTGTTCCCGTCTCGAGTCGCATAGCCAGCAACGCGATTACATAGGACCCCAAGCGAAACGACATAGTGACTCGACAATATAGTGACGAGCCTTTTCTTCTGCGCTGTGTTTCTTTTAAAATTTACCAAGCCTATATCATCGTTATCATTGACATCAAGAAACGAAGGAGGGGAGCGGTTTGTATTGAGAAGGGAAAAAGAAGGATTATTGGT
>JAODTR010003841.1:0-12492 GCA_025399935.1 Amblyopsis rosae | reverse complement strand
TATGCAACAATGTGTGCCTTGTCTGTATCCTTATGGTGTTAATGTCTTTATTTATGTAATTTAAAATAGAATATAATGCAGTAAGTGTCAGGCATTCTGTATTGCTTTCAAAAGAAATGCAGGAACCAGGAATGCAAAATCTAACAATAGGGACACAATTTAGGCCAGACAGAAAATAATAAATTCACACAATAGTTCCAACTTGTTTTTTATGAGTGCTTATTAAAAACCAATTTTAACAACCTAATCTTATTAGCTGGGCTATTAGCCTACCAACTCTAGCCAACAGACTAAACTTTTGAAAAATTAAAACAACAGCTATCGTTTGGATGTTTTAATTATGCTTATCTAAAAGTAGAAAATGTTGCTGCTTCTACCTGACATCTCTTGTAGTCTATAGCCCGTACTGCATCTCCAGGCTGCTGACTTGGCTTGGGATGCACCATAGGCCTGTGTGTTCTGTCTTTTACATGTTATACCAAAGTTCCATATAAGCATGCTCGTCTTTCAATTTTTACACACATATTAATTTGTCTGCCCTGTCCTCAATTTATTTGGATAAGAAACTAAAATTAATAAATATCTCGTACACCACCTTGCATTCTATTCAATACTGCTAAAACGCTCTTGAGCCAATCAGATCTTAGAATTTCAAGGATCAGTCCAAGATGGGAGGGGCTGCTCGTATCTCCCCTCAACATTGAGTATTAGTTTGGCCCAGTCTGACAAACACACAGACAGCGCGAAGCGCTGCAGTTGCGGCCAGCCGGCCTGCTCAGTGGCAGAACATAAAGTAAAACATTAGAAATATAAGGAAGGATTTACTTCTAATCACAAGAATTATAATTAGACATACACCGGGCGGCAATAATTATATTCCCGCAGTTGTGGTCTTGACCGGTCTCGAAGTAAAATCCCATGTATGTATGTATTTTTTTTACATCAGTATGACCCCCATCCCATGACCCCTAACTGTGCATATTACTGCAGAAATGCAGTAATTTTGATTAATATAGTCAAACTAGATATGATATAAAATATGGAAACCATCAATCCTCCTGCAAGCTGTCAGGGGGGTCCCAACCTCCCGAGGAGGAGGATAGGGTGAGAAAGACTAAAGAGGAGTGACTCACTTGGACAACGCTTCCTCTCGTAGTGCTTGCAGAGCGATACGGGTCATGTTGATTGACATAACGCTGAACGGAAAGTTCTGGAACCACATATGTCAGGAGCAAGCATGAACATCTAGGAACTGCAGTCACAAACACAAAAACACTGCTGGCCTTGAATGCGCGTCTAAACAATCTGCTGGCACCTGTGTTGGATGCTGTGAGAGCTTATAGATGTCTCGTGCCAACGGTAGTGTCTCCGGATCCATCACAAAGTACAGGATGTGCATCAGCGCCAGAAAACCAGTGCCACGCAGATCAGTGGCCGGGTCAGTACCTTGAGGAAGCATCACAACAACACTAAGGTTACAGATGCCATGTGCTATGATTCATTAATACGCCATGGTACACTTTAGTAGCAAAAGAGGTGCGTAAAAGGCGACTCACCCTGGAAGCCAATGTTTTCCCAGTGTGTACCGTAGCGAGGGCAATCTTGCCTGCTGCCAAGCAGCCTCTTATAGATGGTCTGGAGGACACGCATGTGAACAGTCTGGCTGTTGTCTAGAGAGCCTGTAGGCCACACACACACACACACACACACACACACACACGCAAACAGACACACGTATACATAAACAAGAAGAATAACTACGATGATTTGTTGAGGCAATAGGATATGTACGAAAAGAGTAGCAGGGTGCGAGGAGGTCACTTTGTGCAATGGCAAAAACCAGGTCCCTCTCTTCCAGGAGTTCTCGGTGCAGTCGCGGTGGTCCAAACAGGAAGTGTGTGATCGCAGCAAGGCCTGTTCTCCGAATGGTGGGCTGGATGCTTTTCTACAAAAGAGAAATGCTAATACATTTTGACCTTTCGTTAAATTTACTATTGTCATCCCAACAGACACCCTGTGTTGATACACACATACGAAACCCCTTCATCACCTGGTTTGATTATATTCTAAAGAATTTAGAAATGTCTGAAAAATGTCGACACATTTAGAACACATCATGTTACAAAGCAATGCAAAACATGAATCAAATAAATTCTGTTTTATTGCAATGCTTTAACCATGCCGTTAATTTCTGTTTCAATTGCTTTGTGTCTATTTTCATCATGCTGGTGTACACCTGCCTCCAAAAGTGCTTCCACTGGCCTAACCAGTCATGTGCACACTTCACTCTCCAAGCTACCACACTACATCACACACACAAGCAGAGACCACTGCTGCACAGACAACAAGATGCATCTACACTTAGAAATCCCCTTGATCCGCACAAGCCTTACCAGCAGTTCCCCAAAGTCAGTTGTCTGAAAGTACTGCAGTGCTTCATTGAAGGAGATGAGCGGGGTTGGGTTTGATTCCTCTGAGAGAGCTGGATGAGGTACAGCACAGTTTCCCATTAGTAAACATGTAAAGGAAGGAACACCTAATGATGCAGGTAAAATCACTGACACATGCACAATACATAAAGGTAAAGGTGCTTTTTATTGTCACATACAAGTACATGTAGCAAAATTCATCCTCTGCATTTAACCCATCCCTCAAGGGAGCAGTGGGCAGCCACTGTGCAGCGCCCGGGGACCATCTCCAGTTAGAGGCCAGTGTCACTGGTCAGATGGCACTGACTGGAGAGTGAACCTAGCATGTTTTGATAGTGGGGGAAACCAGAGCACCCGGAGGAAACCCACGCAGACACGGGGAGAACATGCTAACTCCACACAGAAAGGACCTTCTTGCTGTGAGGCCACAGTGCTATCCACCGCGTTGTCCTGTATGGATCACACAAGAGCAACTAAACCCCAAAATGGAGTTTGCTGACTCCCCTCTAACCACAGTTGACTACCCCTCTGCCTCACATAGTGTTGCACGTCTTGATTTATTAACCTTTTAAACACATCTTGATTTTGATGCTGATATCATGGCAGCAAGAGCAAAATATTTAGAGTAGTGTTAATGATAGCTTCCAGGAAGAAATTATTTAAGGCCTTTAAATAGTTGTTGACAGTGCAATGACAAAATTTTTATTTATTTTTATAATGTTGTTGGCAATGTCTTCATTTCATATTTCAATCATTTGTAGATATTCAAAAATAATTGTGAAAATGTTTTTACCAGAATGTAATCAAACTTAGTATTACTAAAACACTTAATTAATTCATTATTCTCAGTTATTAGATTATTGTAGTCATGTAACCGTACTAAATAAGGCCAGACTAGGAGGTATATCTCACCTGGATGGACACCCTCCAGAACCTCCCAGTCTTCTCTGGCCTTCTCCAAGCCCAGATTCTCCTCTGGAAAGAGAACTCACAGTGGGGAAAAAGCACCATCTACATGTAACTCATTCAGCTCTCTCTTACACTTACATGCACATCACACAAGCCTCACTCGCTACAATGCACAAACGTGATTCTCTGTGTTAAACCCTTATCTGACTAACAGAGCTGCACTACTCGCTGAAAAAACCCTCTGATTGCTCCCAGCCAGCAATCCACACTCCTGAGGGAGGCCTTACCTGCCAGCCAGGGCTGTGTTGTATCTAGGAGACCCAGCGCTATTCCTCTGGGCCAAAGAAGAGTGTAAGACAAATGATAAAGACTGTGTGTTTGTGTTACCTGAGGCCTTAGGCCAGTCACCTCCTGCTACTAGTGTCTGTAGAAGACCATTCTGCTTCAGTGCAGATATCTGGAGATAGAATACAAAACACTGAATACATGGAGGGGGCCACGCAGGCTGAGTGAGAACTAGAGAACAAGAGCAATAACTCACTGGCAGGGATCTGAGTGGCACACTACAATTAGTGTGATCTTTGGCGTTATGACCGATTATCAGCCCATTTGCCACCTGAGTACAAACACACAGGTTAAACAAAACTGTAGGAATGCAGTCACAGATTTAAGGTCTAATGGCATAATAGATGTACTTACAGGCTTATGGTTGCTGTAACCATTGGTGATATCCTCTAATGGTTTACATTCATGGGACAATCCATTCAGAACCTGCAGCAATACAGAGCAGCTGCTTCAGACATGTAGGAAAAACGCACTTAACGCAGCATACCACAGAACTAGAATTGTCATTTCATGCTTATATAAAAATGATCAAGACTGAACTGGTTCTATGGAAGTAGGTATAGAAATAGGCTAATAACCCCTGCATAGTTTCTAAATTTATTTTAAATGTGTTCGTAAAGCAATTATCACTTTATATGTCCAAGAAAACATTAACAAAGACCAATGGCTGGAGCTCAGGATGCAGGGTGTGATGTTAAGCAGGCTGCCCTATCATCTGGCACCATTACACCAAACCAAGCATAGGGAGCCAAATGTTAGCCTTGGGCCCCAAGTAAAACCACTGAAACAGAACTGTTCCAAAACCCAAACAGTTTTCAAATTGTATGAAAAATGTTCTTTACTTTGCATACAGATTATGTGCCAACTAATTAATCCAAGGGCCAAGTAAATGTATTCAATACAAAAACAGTATACAATAGTATACAACTGCCAGCTGTCACTTTGTGGTCCAACAGAGCAGGTGTGAGCAACAGCAACTTTAATGTGGCATTACACCAAGCTGCTGTGAAGCCTAACCTTAATGTAGACCAACTCATTATACACTGGAAGCAGCCTATGTTGAAATATTACCTCTGCTGTGACGCCAATGTCTCCTTCCATTGCATATGTGTGTGTTTCCTGGCAAGTGTATTCCAGATGCTTCCTTCTAAAGGCCTTTGGAGTCATGGACTGAGAAGAAGAGCTGATGCAAGGACCAACATGGTTTTTGTAGTGTGCCTTCTCTACTGACCACAAACATATATGCTCCTCATCTCCTTTCTCTGTATACATTGACGGCCAAATGTCCAAGATCAACAGCTTGTCATAATTAAATAGTGCAATGTCCAACAGATATCAACATCAGAATGGTCATCAAGCAGACTGGCTTTTCAGTTACAGGTGTTTGAAGAGATAAATGTGGGAGTTTGACAAGAGCTTAGTTCTATTAGAGTACCTTTGTTAGATACATCCTGGATGTATGAAAAGTGGAAATGTAGTTTTTTTTACTTCATCTCCTCGACAGAAATGCTTGGCCAGTGGGTTGTCTCATGTGCCCCATCAGAAGCACACAGAGGCTAGATAACGACATTGCTTGGCAGGGTGAGCTCTCCCTATCCAAGACAATCCATTACTTTGGCACTTACGATGGATCTAAAGAGCACAGGTGCCAGCACAGTGCAGCAGTTCACTTGTCAAGTCGACAGCCTTACATGCACACATTTAATGCACAAATTGCAAGAGAATGTTTATGGCATAAATATAGGGTTGAATAAACAGTTTTCAATAAAAGTCCCAGCAATCAGGAATCTGTAAACAAAAAGATATGATTATGTTGAGAACAAAATTGATTTACAACAGTTCTACATTAATAAATCAATATAAGTTATGCAATAAAACCAATTAACTCAGGTAGGTACTTCTACTGTCATCTAACAGTGCTACCGATTTTGACAGCTAATAACAGCACAATCTCTGAAAGCTACCAACCTAGCCAACTGTTAGCTGGCTGCCTCATATGCTCATATCAGTACCGTACCAATGTTAGCAATCTAGCTAGCATTACTTAAAAGATATCAAAGCAACCTAGCAAATACAAAAACGTAAGCAATGTTCGCATAAATAGTTTGTGCATGGACGCTGTAAAAAGCAAAGGGATCTTCGAAGTAAATGCAAAAGTGACCATGTCATGAACGTAAAGTGCGATTAAGAAGTTAAGTGTGTGATAGAGGACGGGAAGCAGCTCTAGCAAGCTGGAAACAGAAACGTTAGCTCTACTGTACAGTAGCCTACACTATCGGGGATGGAATCTGCTCCACAACCAGACAGCACTACTAGGATAAACCCCAGAATGATAACACACATTAATGTAAAATAACTCAAATCTACATTTAAACCACTTGCATGCTATGGCCCGCGATACACATTATGTCATGTACATTATATTTATAGTACCTCGGTTAGTGATTCTTTCTCCCTCCAATCTCAGCTTGCTTGCTTCCCTGTCCGTGGCCACCATCCACAGTAATATCGAATGCATCTTGGGAATTGTAGTTTCCTGGTTAGCCTTAGGTTCATTACGTCATCGCTATATCTTTATCTATGCTTCTCTCTCCATTTTTGAATGTATGCGAATGTGATGATAATAAAAAGACAATCAACATAACGACATATGACACATGACACATATTTTATTTTAAGAAAACACATGATGATGTTGCCTAGGCTACTGATTACAAAAACTGTTTGCTTTTCATTCTAGGCCTATTGCTACTATAGCTAGGCTATCAGGCTCTAGGCCAATGACCACTCCTGCCAAATACATATAAACTAAAATAATCTGATCTAAAATCAAATCAAATCAAATAATCTGATCTAATTCTGACTCACATTATTTGATATCATATTTTTGTATGGTTGCAGATTGAGTTTCCAGTGAGGTGGCCATGAGGGAATGCCAAGAGGTAAGGGATTACGCGAAGATGCAGTATTCCCATTGACATTTCCTGACATCTATTTTAGCCGTAAGAAAAATATGATGTTTTTATTTTATATGTGGTAAATGATATCCTACATAATGGATACTGGATGGATAACATGATTTTACTAAGACTGTATCAGTTCAGTATGACTTGTAGGTTGGTTGTGATCTTGGGCCCTTTAATATTTGACCTATTTGACCTATTAAATTAACTGACGATTTATCAAAGTTTATATCTACATTAAATTCAGTTCTCTCTCATCTCACCGCTGGATCATTATTTTCAGTTAAATATCCACTTTGCAAACCAGCCCGATAAACTATTCCAATGAGGTTAACATTGTAAGAGTAAACTGCACACAATAGCCTTCAACATGTATTTTTATTTCCTAAAGGGGCAACATGATAGTCAGAAGAACTTGGACCCAAATCACTGAAGTTACAACATACAAATAGTATAGTTGCCTACAAAATATCTTAGAAATGTAAGAAACATGTTCAAGTCTTTGATATAGACTAGACCATAATATAGGTTAATAGGATTTGCCAGAATCACATTTAATGAATCTGCCACAATAAGAAAACATTTATCTTCTCATGGGAGCCTTTATACCCCATTATACTCAAATCTAAGAACATCAACAGTTTTAACAGTTTGGATCAACTCATTTTATACAGAGTAGGAAAATGTTACATGCTAACTAATTGAGGACAGAATTCCTGTTTGGCCCATTAGGCCACTACTTAATCTTGGAGATTGTGGTGTTCCCTCACACAAACTGTTCACTGGACTCTTCACACGTGAACAGCCAAACACCTGCTCACCTTGGCAAATGGTCAACATAAGTATGCCAGTTAACTTGATGTAGTTTTTAAATGACCCTTAGAATTTCCTAAATTCCACTCTATGGAAAATATGCAGTGTCCAGAAAAAATGTTGTGAAGAAAATACATTCAGATGCTTTGAGCATCCCCCTTCTTTATATATTCCTGTGGAAAGACTTTGGGTAAATGTTTTCATAGGAGCCTTATCTAAGAAATACACAAAGACATACAAACATAAGGCTACAATACATGCAAATGCAATCATTTATTTATCTAACCTGTATTCTGTAACAGTTGCTGTCTCATTGTGCCAATAAATACAACATTTAAAACATTTAAAACTGCAATTTCACAGCAATTGGAAGGGCAATGATCAATATTGTAATAGTAAAGAAGCAAGAATATGGGTTGGTATAATGGCTTAATAAGTGTCTGAATGACAGTGTTGTAACATCAGTGATTTTATTAATATGCATCCTTGCTATCATCTAGGGTGATTTGTGGAGCCTGGCCAGATGGAGAAAATGTTTTGTTACTGAATAAATTATGCAAAGTCTCAAGACAAAATCATCTACATCATCTACATCACAAAAAGAGCAATTCATCTTTGGCGTTTGGTTTATTGTGACAGATATAATAAAATCTGTGTTCAGTGTCCTCTGGGTCCTCTCAGTAGTTATGAGCAGATTTATCAGATGTTGACTGTGCAGGGCTGTTATGCTGCAGCTCTGCCAGAGTTTACTGTACGCTAAAGAGCTGTGTTAGCAGGCATGAGCCATCTCCATGGAAACATTATTGGCCATCCTTTGTCTGAGGTGGTTGGCAAAGTCTACTTGCGTCTGAGAGAGTACTTTGTTTATGATAGACTTTGGGATCCAGCCCTGTGCAAAACAAAAAGTCATGATTAACTGGCATGCATGTGGTAAATGAGCTTCATGTTAATTATTAGCTACATTGTTAGTGATTTAAATAGGTTGGAAAATCAAACAATGTTTTTTCATATAAATTGTAGGATTTTGTAATTACATACTGTACCTTAAGATCTATACTTAGTAACCAAGTGAACTTGGTCTTATTTGGGTCTTCAGCGGCAGGCTTCAAAACTATACAAGTGGGCCCATTCTCTGCTCTAGAAAAGTATTTGTTTCATTATTTTGTGCAGCACAACCAAGTTAATTTAATTATTGTACATTGTAGGTGATGGGTGGACATTACACATCAACCATGAATAGTGTGATCTCTCTGCTTTGCATCCCTCTCAAGCTTGTGTTCACACACTAAAAACACAGGGACGAGTCATGGCTTACCTTATGACGCCCCTTTGTTCAGGCATTTCAGAGTGCTGAGTCGACATCCCTGCCAGGAAGCAAGTGGAACCACGTCGCTTGGCACAGCGGACACTGACAAAGTCCCGCGGGCCCACCACATTGCCTGGGGTCTCTGCTGATACCTCATGGGTAACCATGGTGTCCTGGCCAATCTTCTGAAGGATCTAGCAGACCAGGGAACACATTAAAAGTTTCACTGACACAAGGAGATTCCTTTACAATAGAATGAATGAATGCAATCTTTTGAATTATCTTTAATGCGCATATGCATCAAGCTGACATTGCTGATGGTGTTTGCTAATTGCTGACCTTGACTTGTTTTACATTGGGGTTCCAGTCCCCCATTTGTTCCATTTTGTTCACCAGTTCTCCGTAGAGGCTGTCTGGGGGCTGTTCCAGCATAACCTCCAGTTTAAACACCTTTCCGATGTCCGGCAACACTTTACTCAGGACCTTGTCACCATTTGCCTGAATATAAAATGAAGAGAGGATTTAAGTATACAGTATTTTTAATCATCATAGAGCTTAGCAATACATCCCATTAGTCTTTCTACCTAAATTGTCATATATGGATTACAATAGCCATGTAATCTCCCCATCACCTGTTAGTTCAGCGTTCATGGAGTTGTGGCTTGGTACTCACCACTACAATCTCAGTGGTCCAGCCGTCCTGGTCACTGAGAATGCTGATAGCTTTTTGCAACGCATCCTCACCCTGCCTCATGTAGGACATCTCCACCTCGCTGTACCCTTCCTCCTCCTCTTGAATGCGAGAGCCTTTAAGCATAAGAAGTTTTCTCAGAAATGCTGACACAATATCTCACTATAAAAACAAATACATGTATCAGTAAAACATTGACCTTTATATTAGCATTGATTAACTTATGTTAAGTTGTTGCTTTGGCAGTGTTGATATTGTACAAAATGTGATAGACTGATTCAAATACTGCTTACAGTAATAATCGGTGTATAAATGTGTGTGTGAATGGGTGGAGGTGAGGCAATACTGTAAAAGTGGAAAAGTTCTATATAAATGCAGTCCATTTGACCAATTAAAATGTCATTACTATTAGTCTGTGAGAAACAAGAATGACTTACTCAAAAGTGAGCTTCTTCGACGGACTTGGCTGATCCAGTTACTGGGCCCTGGGCCTGCCAGTCTGTTGAGTTCATGGTGAATTGCCACTATAGCATTCTTTCTCAAACCTAGTAGATGAACAGAGAAGCTGCAACATTTATTCCACTTGAGATAACATAAAGTCTACACCACTAACACTTATCAAAAAGCAGACATAAAATGCTCTTAATTCCTCATGTTCAACGATGGTCCAATCTCTGTAGCTATTAAGCCTACTCACCTGTCATATTCCTCATATGACGGTAGGAGATACCAGCACATAGCTTGAAGGTTGCAGGCAGCATTTTCTTTTGCAAAATATAAAAGTAAATATATTCTAGCAAGTGTAAATAGGCTACTGATACAGTAGATTAATACAACTGCAAGTGTGAAAGTATTTCAAGAGAAATAGTGTATAAGGTAGAGAGTTGCTGAGAGGATGTGGCGTTCTGATGTTAGAAAATGTTTGTGTGTGGCTATATAAGTGCCTAGCCTACAAGGCCACAGTGCTATCACCATGCAGATAAAACTGTAGATAAACACACACATCACCCCTCCACCTCGACGGCCGTGTGACCAAGGCTACCTCTTGGACACTGCGAGTATGTCTCAAACTGTCGTAAACACGATGTCTGATAACATCCAGTGCCCATGCCCACGCCTGTATGAGAACAGATACACACTTAAGTTACCAGACATGAACATATTAATGAACAGTGACAGCTGTATATTGATGATGAGAATGTAACCCACCAAGCTGTCACTTAAGTGTCAAATCCTCAGACGATAGTATATTGCCTATCTAACCCATAGCCTCCCATGCTTCAGAAATCATGTTGCAGAAATACATTCACACACCTGTAATCTACCTTTACATGATTGTAAATGTGAATTTACATATCTACCAATAGGCATGACCTATTTCTTTATGTAAATCAATGCCAACTACAGTATTGTCAGTCCAGACACACTATGGCAAGAACTGACATAATCATTGATTGATACACCAAGATATGTTCATAGTATGTTTTGTCAAGGACCTTGTATGTTTTAACAACCTTCCTTCCCACTTCCATCTAAAGCCCAGATTATCTAACAACAATATTGCCTCACTGAGTCGCACGTCAAACGTGAACCAAGAGTCAACATGATCTCATCATCACTGAAACCAGTAATGAGGCAAACAGGCCTCAAAATGGAGTGAAAAAAAATACACATTAGAACATCTTAATAAATCCTGGAGAATTATTGAAGTTGCCTTAACCTGTTGTCCCTCTGGCTTGCTGGCAAGATATATTACATTTCTGGCCTTATTCAGGGTGAACCCTCTCATTAAATGGGAACATACAGACCCAAATGATTTGTCAAGTGTCAACCTACAATATACTGTATACTGTACAGGAAATGTCTTTATATTGTGAAGTAGTGTTTCAGCTCCATTTAAGAAACCCACATTGTGCCTAAACAACCAAAATAGAAACGTGTGTAGGAAATGTGTAGAACGCTACTAGTATGCTTTAACTTAATCACTTTTAAATGTCAATTGGTACCTTAATTTAAGTAATACCTTTAAGTTCATGGTAGCAATATTTGCATAGAAGCATCATAATTCCCTTCATTATGTAAGATCATGCAATTGCTACATTGAGTGTAGCACAAAATTGGGGTAGGTGCAAAATCTATCATTAAGAATATGCCAAATAAAAACAGAAATCATATGGCAAATGTCCATTGTTGTATTTGTAGTAAATACAGACTGAAAAAGACAAGACTCTTGGCAGTACTGTGGAGTGCTCAGACCAGCACAGGGTTTATTGGGGATGGACACAGTGGGTTTGGTGTTCACATGCACTCAGCACCTTACTGTACATCACAGTAAGCAGCAAGGGAGAATCCCTCTGTCTCTCAGTTCCTCTTCATACCGTCTTCCTCCTTCCCCTCCAGCACATGTGTGTGTGTTCACTTGTTCCCTTATAAAAACAAACAGACCATGACTGTGGCCAGCGTCTGGGAGATAACAGGGAGGCACTTCAGTCAGATTCTGAATATTTATCATATCAAGTACAAAGCAATGAAATCAGGCCTGTGTGAAACTGGTAAGCACAATTAGTTACTGCATGAGCCAGCTATCATTCCTTCACATAAAAAAATACCACATTCCAAACAAATAAACAAACAAACATGCAGAAGAGAAAGGTCTCTTCCTCCTTTTTGATTGGATGTGCTACTGTAAAAAGGCCACTTCTCTATGTGGTGTGTGATTCTGCTGTCATCCTCACATGTGGGTACAAATGAGTCTAAACACAGCATGTATGTTTCTATACAATGGTTGACAGTGTGGGAAATAAGAGAAATACCCTTTAGATTGTTGAGGCTTATTGAAACTCATGCAAAAGTGTACGCAGGTCTCCAGACAACAGCGATGCAGCAATATTTTGGAAGAGAGAGAAAAAAAAACGTGACAATATAGTTAGCAACAGAGTCTCCAAATCAATTCGTGCAGAAACGTACATAAAGTAACTCCCAGAATTTGTTTGTTTTTGCACAAAATTGTCTTAGTCTGTTTCGTTCAATAATGCA
>JAODTR010003840.1:0-12493 GCA_025399935.1 Amblyopsis rosae | reverse complement strand
CTCCAGACGGGGGCCCCGGGCTTCCTCCGGGCAGGGTAACCTCTCCTCTTGATTGCTCTTTCATAGGGGTCTTCTGATTCTGTACTTGATTGTTGCTTTTAATTCCTCACATTGTCTCATTTCGTGCAGACCACTTTTGCACAAGTGTGTTATTTATTGTAATGAGATGAGAACAGGATATAGGGTATTGCATCACTGTGTGCAACATTGGACTAAAGGGAAATTACACGATGACATAGAAAAAGAAAACAAACCTCTCATGAACACTATTATTATGAATGTTTGTATGATTACAATGCCACTGCTAGAGTACTGTATTCCAATTATACCAATTCCAAAACTGATTTTATAGATGACTTACAGAAATAAAGGTAGCCGTGTATTCTTAACAAGGAGAGCTTGTGTTTACACAGCATTTTGAAAAGTCAGTATAACTAACCTGTCACAACAGGAATTTGCATATAGAAGGAAATATTTGTTGGTGATGGTGTTATTCTTTTTTTACGGTTTGACTGATTTTGTGCACACTGTGGCCATTTGGTATGCTGCCTAAAGTAAGGTTTAATTTATAATTAAAGGTGTTTTCTCAATGAAACCCTTGACCTCAAACATTGTTATCCAATTTTTTTAAATGTCTTATCTCCGGTACAGACATTTACTTTCTACGCCTTTGTACACTGTTTTCTTTCCTCATCCCTTATTTACCTCAAACTGGTTTTCACTCCCAGCGCGGTAATTGGAGCCTAAGGTAGGTTACTGTAGCGTGTTGTAGAAGTATGTTGTAGTGCTTGTTAGTGGGGGATTTTGCTACTGACACATGTGCTCACGCGTGCTGGATAATGCCCGGATAATGACTTTGAGGGCCAGATGTGTTATGTATCTTCACTAGTTCCCTAATTTCCTTTTCTATGTGCCCACAGAAACTAGTATTGTTCATCTCTATCTCTCTCTCTGTGTTGAAAATGATTGGTCCTTTGATAGCAGCTGGTCGATCATTGTAATAGGATGAAGGTGTTGACCCAAGACAAGCCCAATACTGTAACACAAGTACACCTTATTGTATCCCACATAGAAGCAATAAGAACTAGAGTGGTCAGAGCCTGTGTTTAATAGCTAGTTGCTCTCTTGTGACTGAAATAGATTCCCTTTCTCTTCTCCGGGGAAGACTACCAATAAAAAATAGTTCAACCTTTTATTTCTCCTTGCAATCTCCTTCCGCAGCCTTGTAATCTATTATTTAAACAAGTGAGAAGTCTAAGCTTAAAATGCATGTGGAAGTTAAGCACATATGGCCAAGCCGATCATTCAGGGTTGGCTGCGATGCATAGCCACACCCAATAGTCTAGGATAATGAAAGGAACAGAACGAATAGAAGAGCATGTAGATTGATGCTGTAATAAGCCCCTCACAGAGAACAAGAGGGACATAGAGGAGAGTCTGTGTAGGTACAGTAGATTTATTCTTATTTTTTAAATTGCTATGGTAAAATACATGTTTTCCCAGTTGTGTGGTCAGTTAAGGTAGGTCAGTGTTGTCTGAAGGGACTCAAACAGGCTTGATTAATTGTTCTAACATTTCATCTTGCTCTTGCTTCAAATCCTCATGTTAAGCAATGCTGTCTGATTTTGCCCCAGGTGTAACTGATCCTCCCACTCAGATAGCAAATCACCAACGCCAACTGCAATGGAATGTTCAGCTCTAAGGGAGAAAAGTACTGGCCAAAATTACAGTTGGAAATTGGAATGATATTGCGCCTAGGGTTAGAATTATACTGTATGCTCATCTACAGTACGGTCATTGAGAATGTAATGCATTTTAAACCAAATCCATTTATTTTCTATGTTTATTTGTTTATTTATTTGTGTGTGTGCATGTGTGTGTGTGCGCATGTGCGTGTGTGCGGGTGTGTGTGTGTGTGTGTGTGTGCGTGTGTGTGTGTGTGTGTGTGTGTTATCAGCCTATATGTATTAATTAGTGACAGGTGTCATGGGGAGTGTGTGCGGCCTGCTGTCAGAGCCCACGTAGAGTTGTCGTGCTTTGTAAGGAAGATGCCAGCGTGCCACCCTCATTACAGCTCGCCGGCGCTCTCATATGCCATTTGGGTAACCCTCATCTACTCCCTCTCTCTCTCTCTCTCTCTCTCTCTCTCTCTCTCTCTCTCTCTGCTGTCTCCTTCCCCTAAAGCTATGTAAGCAATATGCTAAATATTTTATCGCCTCCCTCCCTGTATAAATAGAACCCTGCTTCCATCACCAAGGAAAAGAGTGTGCGTGTGTGTGCGTGTGTATAATTGCACGGCATGAGAGAGTGCTTTTGCAGTGGCACTGAAACCCAACCGAATGACTGATAGGCGCCGCGATTCAGCTCTTTACTAGCTCTGTATTTTGAAGTCCTCTGCTATAATCATCGCACATTTTCACTAGTGATATTCTCATAGGTGTATTGGAATGATTAAATATGTCTGACAAGTTAATTTGTTTAATGTCTTACTGTGCTATTTGGAAGTTCATTGTTAGAACCTCTAGCATAATTTGCCTCACTGTTAACAAAGTGTAATTTGAATAGAGGTTCAACCTTTTGGATTGTCTGCTCCTCATTTTGGTGTTGAAACAGACTTGCCTTGAGCGAGGGAGAAATGTAGTCTGAGCTGATTTATGCCTGCCCCGGTGTCTATAAAGTTGTCTGTCTTGAGTTTATGAGGCCCTCTGCCACGGCTATTATTCTTTTGTAATTGGTTAACCGTGCTGAAAGCTTATTGCTTTGCTTGTAGCTTTTGTCTGATAGGCCATTCCTATGCAAAGCACATAGCTGCTCCGAGTCTCCCCTGACCCAGGTGACATGTGGTCAGGGGTGGGGGAGGGTGCTGATGGTGCTGGATGGATGACCGAGGGATAAGGAAGCGAGGGTGGGGGTCTGTCCGCAAAGACGGACAGAGCTCTACTACAGAGGGACGTGTTCTGCTGAGCTCACGAATGTAAACGCTGTTGCTTAGTGCATCTGAACATATCTCTAATACCTATCTCTAATACCTAGATAGGTATTATACCTAATATACCTATTACCTAATATACCTATTATACCTAATACCTATCTATCTTAGATCTATGTATGTACATGTGATAGTTTGTGCTCATAGAAGTGTGTGTTAAGTCAGTCAAATGTGTGTCATGCAAAACATTATTTTCAGCGTATTTGTTTATTACACTGTACTGTAATTGTGAATCAGTTTGTGGATACTGTAGGATACGTAGGCCTAGTTATACAGTAGAGATTGCACATTCCAAATGACTCTGCCTTGCATGTCTTTTGCACAGAGAAACAGCTGACACAGCTACAAAGCACTGAGGTACACGTTTGGTAGAACGGCCGGTAACACTTTATTTGAAGTATGTTCATTCAGACTGACATAATTCTGTCATAATCATGACACGACCCCTGTCATGAACCTTAATGAATGTTTATGACTGTTGTCATTAGCTGTAATTCGGTAAATAATGTCATGTTTAATGTCAAGTTGACATTATTTGGGATTTGTCTTTGTCATGACAACTTGACATTAACCAAGATGACATAGCATATAATTTCATTTTGTAACCATTGTATTAAAGCTTAATGACATATTTATGACAAGTGGAACTGCTACCACTGTAGTTGAGGTCAAGTAAAATAGTCAAAACACATTTAGAAATACAGTGTAATACAATGTAATTACATCTTAATGATAAGTCAATACTTTGTTTAATGACACGTCGTCATGACAAAGACATTGACAAGTTATTTTGCCTTGGTTAAATGTCAAGTTGTAATGACAAAGACGTTGACGGGTTATGTTGTCTTGGGTTGTCAAGTTGACATGACAAAGACAAAAACCGGTATATATCATCTTGGTTAATGTCAGGTCATCGTGACAAAGACAATGACAGGTTATATCATCTTGGTTAATATCAAGTTGTCATGACAAAGACAGATCCCAAAGAATGTCAACTTGACATTAAACATTACATTATTTACCGAATTACAGATAATGACACCTGTCATAAACATTCATTAATGTTCATGACAGGTGTCTTGTCACGGTTATGACAGTGTTGTGTCAGTCTTAATGCACAAACTTCAAATAAAGTGTTACCCAGCGGCCTTTAGGCAGCTGGATGTTTCAGCCTTTTTGATTGATTGTAGAGAGCGGCTGGGAAAAAAAGATGGAGGAAATAGAGAGGATGAAAATTTCATTATTTATTATTATATCATTATCCATCTGTTAACTTATTAATGGTATTGTATTTGCCACCATCCACCCACCCATCCATCCATTCAGCATTCATCCATATAGTACAGTTTACTTGCGTGTCTGTCCAATGTCAGCTCTGAAACAGTATGGGCCGACATAGGGATTTGCACCTTTTCCTATTTTCCCCCACCGTTAGACTCCAGCGGGCTTCTGACACATTGACGCATTAATATTACAAATATTCAAATAACTTTATTTAACATTCTGCAAGCTGACAGTGGCAGCGGGAGATTCACAGCCCATTGAGCAAGTGCGCTTTCCTGGGTTAAGTGCCGATTCATCATGGCTGCCTTACTCCTGTCTTAATGGCTGCCATCATGGACACAAACACACACGCTCATACGCAAATACACACATACACATATATATTCATTAGTGTACTGTATGTACATATCATTTTGATTAACTGTCATTCTACTATAGCCTGTTATTATACTAGGAAATCAGATTATTAACTCCAACAATCCCATAGTTTGACAGCTATAGTCTAATTATAATTCAACATATTTTGACTAGTTACTACATTATTATTTCATCTTCCATTTTTCTTAGTTTTGTCAAATGCAACAGAAACATTACTGTCCATTGTCATGGACAGGGTTTTTTCTAAATGGCACTGGCATGCAGCTATTTATTCTCTTTATTATTCTAATGAAGCTCTGACATTGAGAGGCCTTTGTATATTATATGAAAATGAAATGTTTGAACAAAAACAACAATTCTAGACAAAGCCCAAATGACCTACCATCTCCGGGGTTAAATGACTGAATGGGTTATAAATAAGCATATTTATGGATTATAAATACGTCAAGAGTGTCAAGAGGGTTTCACTCACACAGTTAAATGAAGTATGGCTTTGAGTTTATACTATTTACTCTACAGTTTTGAGTTTATGTGTTCTGGCCTCCACAGTGCCAGGCACCGATTAGTACTTTTTTGTTTCTTATCTGGCCCTGGAGTGTAGAATCTGCCAGACAGGGCCCACAATGGCCCGGTGAGCTATTAGAGCCAATTCCAGCCCATTTGGCCCTGTGTATTTCTGTTCCGCAGTGTTTACTTCATTTGCAGGGATGCACCCATGTGAACCGGCACGCACGCGCACACACACACATACACATTTTTCCTTCTTCCTCCTACCAACACACACAGACACACACGGCACAGTCACCTTGAAGCCCAATTAGTAAGCCTGCGACTCTGTATTACCAGGGCGGACCACCGTGACACAAACAAAAATGTAGCAGGAGAAAAGGCGGAAAAGGTGGCAGAGCAGAGCCGGGATGAGTGAGTGAAAGAAGCATTCTTGTTGCCATGGCTCTCAATGGGCTGAATAGATGGGATGGCAAAGAGCAATGGTGAAAGAGCACGACCCCCCTCCCACCCCACCCAAACACCCTATCCCAACCAGGGTAAAAGGGACCCATAGAAAGTAAGGCCCAAACAGAGTGTTTATAATGACCCCAAACACAGATGGACGCCTCTGCAGTGGCAGAGTCCTGCTCTAATGATGGCCGGGGAATCGGGAGCTTTGCTTCACACATAATGGGCATACCCACCGCATACGGAGCTGTTCTCATCCCCAACGGGTGGAGACGTACAGTGCTCCACTTTCAATTATTTTTCATTCCCTCTGACTTTCCTTTTAGCAACAGATATTTGTTCTCACCCTCTAACCTCTAGTTGCTTTCAGGCTGAGCTAGGTTTGGCTTCTTTCTTCTTTTTGCAACTCCACCCTCCGTCAACATTTTTGGAGAGTGCTCAGCTCACATCTCACCGCCACCCTCCCTGACCCCAGATCAGTCCTGCTCCTCAACTTCGGTCCTCTCATGCCTGGCTCCATCTTCCACAGGACATGTCCTCACTTCTTAAGCTTACTGGTGTCCTGGGGCATACGAAGACGATGGTTTCAAATGTTTCCTTTTATTTGTCATGGAAAACACTGCTACCGTAAAGTGTGGCTTAATACATACGTAATTACTGAGTCATTAACAATGTGTTTATATTATCAATATATTATCTGAGGTAGTACAAAACATACCCATTTGACACAACAGCTGGCTGCGGTGCCTCTCAATTTGCCTAGATGACACCCATGTTTGCAAAACACAAAGGTCTGTTGCACAGGCAGTCACTGAGGACCTACAATTTACTTTCTCACACAGCCCTAACCCCATCATTCAAAATCCCATGCAGCCTAAGGTTTTGTTTGGTCCTAGCTCATTATCAAGATAGAAGCTATCAAACGATTAATTGAACATTGCACCCTTCTGGGTTAAGCATGCAAATACTAAGAAATCGAATGTTTTAAAAGCATATTTAACATAAATATATTCAAAAAAAATGTCCTTACTGGCATGAAAGTTCAAAGACAATATTAAAATACCATATACTGTGTATATATATATATATATATATATATATATATATATGTATATGTGTGTGTGTATATATATATATATAATGTTGTAAATGGTACACAATATAAACACAATGTATACAAAATACATTGTGTTTATGTGGTATTTATTTATTGCTAGACCCCTCAGTAATCTCTTTACACAGTCACACATTGCATCCTATTATAACAGTGTTGTGTAAGAAAGATGTGAAGGGGCTTGAAAAGCACATACTGTAGTTCACAAGCTACCACGAAACGGCTATTGTAAGACATTGCTCACAGAAAGCAATGTAACACCGTGACACAATTTACCTAACAGTTATTAACGTGCCAGTGTTTTTATTTAAACCTTCTAACAACAGAAACCGTGCGTGGACACCGGTCAGCGTGTCGAGTGGGTGCACAAAGCTGTGCACCTCACAATGTGGGAATACTGCGGTGGTGTTTCTCATGCAGCAGAATAGAGAAGGTGTCTGTCAGAGGTCGCTGGGCTTGATTAGCCTTTAAACCGTGCATGCACACTCAAAAGAGCTCATTAAAATTGTGCTACTCCAACAAATAAAGGAAGCGGCAAAACCCCGCTTCCCCAACACACACACACATACACACACACACACACACACACAAATGCACACATACACAAACGCGCATAGACATGGAAATAATCAGGAGCCCACACGCTGGCTTTTAGAGCACCAGAAAGATTTCTCTAGACGCCTCTCTATGCTAATTCCGCTCTGGGAGGGAGACGTGGCCCCCTAGCTACCAACCAGCCGGTGTGGGAACTCTGTAAACAAACAGCAGACAAAGAAGAAGTCACAGAGCGCTCACAGAGAGGATTAACCAGTGTCTTTCTCTTTCCCGCTCACCCTCAAGCCCCCCCCATCCTTCTTGTCCTCCTCAACCCCCACCCAAACACAAACAAGCACACACACACATTTTCACTCTCTCAAGAGTCAATATTCAATCGTGTTGTTTCTGTTTGGTGCTGTCTGACGACAGCTGTGGCAGGAAGGGTCTCACAGTGAAGGAAAGATCAATACTATGTCACAGAGTTGTGTCCGCCAGACTGTGTTTCATAAGCTTTCTGTCTCTTGACTGTCTCTCGGTCAGTCAGAAAAGAGATCTCTCTGGTTCCTTCCCAGCCGCATGACCTGACCGGGAAAACTACAGGCCACACTGAAAACATGCAATAATGGACTCTGGACAACTTGGGAGTTGTCTAATTACTAGTTAGGTAATTGCATATTACCGAACCCTTTACAAAGAGGTTTTAGGGTTATGCCAGAGACAACTTAACTAATTAGAGTGGGGGCTGTGAGTTAGTTTAGGGTTATGCTCAGTATCAAATCATGAATTAGACATACACATTTCATAAAATAAAGGCATTCATAATTAACTTGTGAAATCTAACACAAACAGTTTAACCTGATACAGTATCAGCAGTGTGTGTGTGTGTGTCTCTGTGTGTGTGACTGTGTAATTTATCAACCTTGACCCAAACCATATATTATTAGATATAAATAGATATTTTAGGTTTTCCACTGATTTAAAACACAATTATTTTGGAAGCTAGTGGATTGATTGTATATATTGATTTTATTATATTTTCATTTAATATATTGCAATATTTTATAACATTTTCACCCTCGTATTTAACACATTTGCTTCCAGTGGTGTTTAAGGGGACTATGAACCACTTATTTTGGGGGGAATAGGTGACACCATTTGAAACAAGCTGAAAAATGCTAAAGCTAGTGCAGGCCAGTAGTCTCAATGCACCAGAGGACTCCATACAGTACAAGACAAGATCACAGATGCACACCTTCCCTCAGCGGATCATCAAAGACAGCAACATAAATCTGGCCCAATAACAGCAAATCTGGGCTTTGTTCTAAGCTCATCTGGCACTACGTCTTCTCAGGTTACACGCTGCCGACCGGGTTTCCACAGAATGTGAAATGCACAGAAGTGTATTGGCCCTACCATGATTGCAATTCAATTCTAATTAGAGTGTCTGTCTACAAGTTCCACAACATAGCCTTGACTAATCCACATCAGCCTGCTGATAACCTGCAGGAAGGGATGAGACCATTTCCTAGAATTGAATTGTGGCTCCGAGCTGGCAAACCCAACAGTGCTGACTGTTTTATTAGGACAGAGTGAATATTGATGGACACTGACGGGAGGAGAGAGAGACAGAGAGTCTTTGTATTATCTCATCCAGGGGGCATTCCATGAAGAAACAACATCTCATTACTGCCTGCTGGACATTGGATCCTGTAGGGGCAGGAAGTCTGACTGGCTGGCCTTTTAGATTATGCCTAAATTAACTCCTTTGTTTTGATGTTTTTTAGCAGATTATTAGGGCCCGAGCACACATTGTATGAGGACCCTTTTGGATCCCTAGTTATTATTATAATTGTTTTGTTTTATTACTTGGGCCTGGCAAAATGAAATAGTTCAGTTTTTTTATTTATTTATGTATAGTATGGCGAAACAGTGAATTTCCAAGTGAGCGCATGAACCAATGGGGACACTATGCTCTAGTTCTGCCTAGAACAAAGAACTAATCAAGAAGGACCTCAAGAGGAACTGAGTGAAAGGTGTAATGGTGGTAAAATGTGCAGGGAGCAAATTCAGATGATACAGCAATGGTATTCGGGTCAGTACTGTATGTTTCATTGTGTGAGCTATGCTTTTCAATATTTGCTTATCACATATCATGTGCATATCAGGCCATAAACATATGTTCTCCTAGAAATCTTTGAAGCCTTTGACACATGGACACATTATTAAGACATAATGTATTAACAGAATAACACTATAGAATAACAGAACTGATTGGAACTAGACTGTGCTCTGGCACATCTCTGAACCTTGGAATATTCCACAACAATGTCAACATCTCGAAATATGATTATAAATATTCTCATTATTAAATTGGAAAGGCTCCTATAAATGTGTA
Source organism: Amblyopsis rosae (assembly GCA_025399935.1). Lineage (NCBI taxonomy): Eukaryota > Metazoa > Chordata > Actinopteri > Percopsiformes > Amblyopsidae > Amblyopsis > Amblyopsis rosae. Next base: position 2,839 of record JAODTR010003840.1, on the reverse strand, counting down.
GGTCATTATTGCATTACATCAACAGTGGTTAACAAGAGCAATGTACTTTGTTGATTCGATCATTGTCAGTGTTAGTGTTTCCCAACCGTGTGAATACACCTGTGTGAAGTTAGCCCCCCACCCAACACAAACAAATTGGCAAAATAGATAATTATTTGTGCTTTGTTTATGCTGATACTTTTTTAGATATACATTTTTAATATTTTATTTAGAATAATACATCCCTCTTGGTTGTTTGTCTTTGTTTAAAATGTAATGTTGAGCTGCTTCAGTATTGTGTATATACAGTATATTAGACATTTAATTATAGCTGCTGACGTGCTTTTTAAGGTTAATCTGATCTATTCTCTCATCCTGTCTCTTGGCATGAATTATGTTATTGCAATATACACATAGACTACATGTTTAATACACATACTACATCTTTTAATGAGCTAAATGCTCTAACAAACTGTGTGATTGCATCTCGTGATGAAATAAATGCAGGTTTTTAGCATATATGCCTATAGCGGGTCGAAATTGGAAGCGCATACAGTAGATAAACCTTAGGGTACTATATACATAATATGTTTGTCTTGTATTGAAAGATGTATTGAAAACATGTCAAGAGTCTAGTAAAGGGACTCTCGTCCATCAATAGTGGCCTTATTAACAGCGGCTCTGTATATACATTATGCACAGATTGTTAGAAACAGGGAGAAGAAAAAAAAAGTTTTGAAATAATAACTGAAAGATGCTCTTCCAGCATATTGCTCCTCTATTGCTGTGCTACTACTGTTCATTGGTATGTTGAACAGAGAGAATGATATCTGATTAGCCTGTCTGAATAGGGGCTGAAGCTGACAAACAAATGGATTTGCCTGTGTCTAGAATGTTCTATGGGAGTCGAGCGGCTGTGCTACAGAGGCGTGCTGCCTTTGTGTCAGTGCGAGGCATAATAAGACCCATTGGGGAATGAAGCAAAAACACAGCGATAGCGGCACACGGGCAAACAACCCTCGCACACTCAATCAATTTCACAATCTCTCTCAGTATGTCTGTGTGATGTGCTCTTCCCTCTTTTGTGGTCTCTATCATTCTCCCTCAATCCATTGTTAAAACAAGATGACCTTTATTTTATTGGACACGATGTCTGGCCTGTTGTTATGTGTTTTGACCATGCAGGAGTGTTGAATGTCTTAGCTACAGTACAGCTGCACCTATTGTATTGGACATGTGTTATGTCACACTGGCATGAGCAGGCCTCAGCATCGCTTTCAGAATAAGGGTACAATAGCACGTGCTTTTGTGTGTGTGTGTGTGTGTGCGTGTGTGTACTTCTCATCCAGTCTGGCGTGAATGGGGTAGGAGATCCCATTTTCCCTCGACTCCCACAAATTACTGTTTGGTTGTTCCTCTCTGTAGGTCACCTTTACCCAGCTCATGTTAATTATCTCTGCCTTTCTGCCCCTCTCTCTTGACAATGGAGGCATCAACTGTGTGTGTAGACAGTAACCTCACCGCATGCTTTAATACCACCCTAATGCCCCCCTGAATGAGGCTCGCCACTGCGTCCCAAGCGCCCTCCGCAAGAGAGGGGTTCCCGCTCCTCACCGTCTGAGACCCCCTCCCACACACACACACACACACACACACACACGCATCCCCTCATTTTCTTAAGTACTTAATGTGGATGGGAAGTGCCTCCGATGTGGAAATTGTCTTGGGCGGGAGATCTCGGAGGGATCACAATGTGGAGGGGGTGGGGGAGGGGGGGGGGGGCACCCCTTCTTCCCTCTGCCCCCTCCCCTTCAATAGGAGCGGTTAATTGTTGGCATGGAGAGGAAGAGCGGTGGCTTCCGATGAGAAGGTCTGGGTGGAGGCACTGCAGTGAGGGCTGGGTTTCAGCTCCCCCCCACCCACAAGTGGAAGGGAGAAGATCTTGGAGGGAAGGGCGAGCAGCAGGATATTTGAGAGACCAAAACGGAGAGAGGATTCGCCTTTATAAGGAAGGGTTTACCAGGTCTTCTTTATCAGCCTGCCTGGGTCAGACTAGAGTCTGTGATGCAGGCTGATTGTGAAAGGTGGTTTGATTCCACTAGATTATGGCACATCAAGGCCCCGGCGCTGAAACGTGTAACTGACTGAAAGCGCTGCTTTGAAGTGAGGTGCTGTTGCCTAGGGTGACTTAGCCCCAGGGTCAAATGAGATTACGCCCCCTTGGTCTTTTGCTTGCACCTTCTTATCTACTGCAGTGCAAGGTAGAGGTTTATCTCTTTCTCTGTGTGTGTGTCTGTGTGTGTGTGGGTGTGTGCGCGTGTGTGTTTGTGTGTCTGTGCATTTAATAAAAATGTTTGCAAATGTGAAAATGAATTCATCAGATCAAAATGGAGGGCTGAATTTTATTTCAAATATAATTTTGTTGGTTTGTATGACATGGGGAAATGAGACCATTGGAGCAAAAGTTAGACAAATCTATTTAGGGCACAGTGACAAACGATTGCTATACATCCTGCAAAACAGCAGATGTTCTGACTGAACATCTGACTGATAGGAGCTGCAACTACATTCATCTCTTGTTACTGGAGAGTAGAGGTAGATTGCGAGGACACAGTTAGGCTCATGGGAAATGGTGATGGCCTAATGCTTCAACAGAACTCCTCATATACAGTAAGTGCAGTTGTATGTCTCTGTGAATACATATAGTCCATTGAATACTTAATGTCTTCTCATAGAAACATTTTCTTGACAGATTAGTACTGTGTGTCCTGTGCTGCATGCGGTTTAACCCTGCCACACATATCTTCTTCCTACTTATCTCTCTCCCATTCATCTCTATCAAAACCCCCCCCCCCCCCCC
>JAODTR010003839.1:0-12494 GCA_025399935.1 Amblyopsis rosae | reverse complement strand
CCCGCCAACCATGCACCACCATGCCGCCACCATAAGCGGAACCCCGGAGACGACACCACAGAAGCACTAAATAACCCCATCCACGACACACCTCCCCAACTAAGGGGGCCTGTTATCAATATGATGAACGCATTATTTTGGCAGCCTTAATTATAACTTAATTAACTTGGCCAGCCAATCACAGCCAACAGCAGCCAGAGCAGCTACAGTAATACCTATGTATCTTCATTAGCCCAAGCATCAGCAGAACAAATGACTGTAGACAAAGTAACACCCTTCCCAATCTGCGGTGATGAAAAGCTCCACGTGAGTCACCACCTAATGACGACTCTCAGCTGCTTTGAACTGTGTTCGCAGTAGCAATCCTCAAATAAACGTTCTCACAAAAGATAGACAAATAAAAGCCTTGTGCCATCCTTGTGAGCATAATACACACACAATATAAATGCACCAAATATCTGCAACAGAATGCTTAATCTCCCATCTAATCAGAGAATATTGCTTAAGCAAGTATGTTCTTTTTCAGAAACACTTTACTTTGATAACAGTGTAAACACCTGCAGCTTTATTTTAGTCATAGATAAAACCCAATCTCTCAGATAAAATACCTCCAACATTTACGTTATCACTGCTCTAAGTATAACCCCGTACTGATAGAAGATACTGCATTGTTGACTTATAGACAAACTAAACAAGAAAACCTATAGACAAGACGGACCGAGCAGTCTGATGTAAAGTTGTAGCCGTTTTGGCGTTCACTGCCCTTTTTTGTGGAAAACAAAACATAATAACTGGCATAAAGGTTGCTGTGTTATGTCTTGGGTGTTAAACTAAACAACCCACACAGGTTGTTCTTGCTGTTGATTAGGAAAGAGGAGGGAAAAACATTTACATTTCAACTGTACTTATACTCGAGTTTTTAAGTAAAGACACAGCCAAAAAAGCACTACCCATGATTATTAACATAAACAACACAACAAACATAAAAAAGGAAGAAGGCCAAACTCAAAATGGAACGGTCAGGATCGCTTAACGATCTGAAACGTCACACTTCAGGGCGGGTGGAGTGGACTTCCAGCGAGGCGTATCCGCGCTAGCTCGTCCTCGCTAGGTGGCTCGCTAGGGTAAATCTGACTCACCTCCGAACTGTTTACGAGTGGAAGGACGATAACGTCAGGGATGACAGTCAGGAACTCAATAAGCAACCAAAAGGCTAATGACCACTAAACTCAAATCATATTACTCACACAGCTTGTAGTCCATCTTTTCTCATCGGCACAGAACACTAATACACTTGTTACATTTCAGTCGAAACATTTGGAAAGAGTTTCTGTAAAATTCTAGCCAATTTGTGTGACATTACTGTTAATTGCAACATAAACCAAATACAGTTGTCACTGTTTGAAACAACCACAGAACTAATCACTGAATCAATCTAATGTTAATCAATATAGTGTTAAAGTGTACCGTATGTTGAAAGAGATCAAACTTGTTTGAAAATGAGCCAGTGACTTTAGCTAGTCACAGGCAAGTATTACCAAATGAGCAGGCCTGTTAGAAAATGTTTCCAATACCAACATTTATTTGAACCATGCCGATATGGAAAAATGTCATCCCTTTCTTAATTCAAGCAAGGCGATTGAACAGCTACAGCATTGGCCAACACTAGTAAACAACATCATTACTTCATCACCATTTCAGAAACCATAATTCCCACGGCAGCAGAATAAATGATAGCTCAGTAGAGTACACAACAAGAAACGGATGACATTACAGAAGAAAGAGAGCGACTGTGGGAAAGAATAAAAGAAGGTGGACAGAGTTAAGGCAGAAACGTATAGCGACGTTGATTTTGGCATTGGATCCTCCCGTTGCCTATGGTCCCATCATGACCACCGCACCGCACACCCTCCCTCACACACACACACAATTCCACAGCAGGCGAAAACATGAGCAATATTGCAGTGATAACAAGCATTAAAACAATATTGCAAATAATGTAACCAACATTGTGCAGAACAACTGACAAGAGAGAAAGATAAAACATTGTAATGGGAGGCTTTACATGGCAACTAGCAATTCTGTTTTGGGTTCCTGGGTTTTCCTTTTTTTTAAACAGAGATGTAACAAGATTAAATCTCTGTTCAAATGAATTTATATTGAATGGGCAAATTGAGTTGAACAGTACCTTATCATTACAGTGTAATATCAGCAAAGACATATACTCAAACAGACAGACAGACAGACAGACAGACAGATATACAGACAGACAGACAGACAGACAGACAGACAGATAGATATACAGACAGACAGACAGACAGATAGATAGATGATATATATACAGACAGACAGACAGATAGATACACAGACAGACAGATACACAGACAGACAGACAGACAGACAGATAGATATACAGACAGACAGAAAGACGAAACAATCTGGATTTTAAGAGGCACTCACAAGATCTCATCGTTCTGGAACTCCAGGACCCCGTGTGCGTCTTCAAAGTCCTCCCCTCCTCCCCTGGCCGTCCCCTCTTGCGTCTTGTAGGGCAGCACGACCACGCCGCGGGCTCCCGACGTACGCAGCACCTTCACCTCCATGGTGCCCACGCTCTCGCTGACGTGGCACACGGGCTCCTCAAACGTGAAGATGCCGGCGTGGTCGTCGTCGAAGATGGTCACCGTGGCGGTGGCCGGCAGACCCAGGCACGCCAACGAGTCCACGTGATTGGCCGACTCATCCTCTGGCTCCTCCCCCTCAGAGGGGAGAACCTTGACATTGGACAGGTGGATGAGGAAGTTCTCGTCCTCCTCGAAGATGTCGTCGTCAATGATGCCCACGCGAATCTCCTTGGCCGTCTCGCCGGGCTTGAAGACCACCATGCCCTCCGTGAACTCGTAGTCAGAGCCGGCGTTGGCGGTGCCGTCCTCGGTGCGGAACTCCACGGTGAGCGTCTTGGACAGGTCGCCCCCCCGGCGCACCACGTTCACCGCTACTGTGCCGCAGTTCTCCAGGCACTGGTAGGAGCCTGGCTCGAAGAAGATCTTGGAGACGGGGTCGTTGTCGCCGACGTCCGAGCGCACCTCGTGCATGCTCACGGCCTTGCGGGCCTGGTCGGCCGCGTGCTTCTTCAGGATGTTGCCCGCGCCCGTCATCAGCCTGGTCGCCTGGCAACGGTAGAACGCGCGGCTCTTCTGCTGTTGGCTCAGCACCTGGTAGTTGGCGAGCTCAATAAGATGCTCCACCTGTGGACCCAACACGCACACAATACGGTGTGTTTTAACAGTGTTGTTGTGTATGGCTGGCCAAGCTCGGCTTGATTAAATATGTAGTGTTATGCTAGCTATGTTATGTTGTCCACCCGGGACATGCGCACATGCGTACACTAAGTGTACATAGTCAAATTGTGTGCCTTGGAATCAAGCGGCATGAAACCAGTGGATTTCATGGCGAAAGAAGAAAGCTCTACACCAATTCTTATTATACATTTGATTGTATTTACAGTATGAATTCACATACTGGCATACACAAAAGCCTATTAAACTGAACTGAAACCTGTTGAAGGCACAATGTGTTTCCCAAGGCACCTGTAGCAAATATATTCTCCATGTGAAGGTTAAGTTTAACATTTATGTGTGAAATGTGGGCTAGTGAAGCCATCTGAGACTATAACAACCTATCTTTGAAGGGGAATTTAACAAACACTGTCAATGGAAGAACCCTGAAGCAAGGCAGTAAAACGAAATAGTGGTGTTGATGGATAACTAGCGACACATACTGTATGTTACTGAAACAGAATAACTCTAATCTGATGAGTCTAAACCTTTCCAATTAATTAGGAATGGAAGTTCCTGGATGACCAAATAAACTGGTCAAAGGTAAGGTCATCATTATATCCTATTTTGTTTGTTATAGAAAGCTAAACAACCAAGACCTGCAAAGTTAATCCCACACTGAATACTCAACCTTAACTAAGGTACCACTGAAACATTAAATAATACTTACAAATGCGCAATTTGCTAAAACTTCATATGTTTTTACAGTGCATTACTATAATACTGTATTACAGTATGCATATCCCAGAATTAGAACTGGATGTATTTGTCCCACTGATCCATTACAGTAATATGCAGTCAATGGATCAATCTGAGCCTATACTTTGAGCATCTAGCGACCATTTTAAAAACAGAACCTACCAGTTTGGATGTTACATTGAGACCAGGTGCTGTTCCTACACAAAGAGCTATCTCTGACCCATCTACAGCAAATTTGGCCAGTCGCTTTGCACACCTGATGCACACTCTGCTAGATTGGAGATATATGGAGATAGGAATATGCAACTAAAGGAAGGATTCCATAATTCAGTTTCTATCCACAGTATAGCGTCTTATCTTGTCTTTGATTACATCCCTACAAAACCCGAGGCAAGCTGCTCTTCAGTAGATACAGCATCTCAATCATATACGCATCCCTAATGGGATGTTTTCTTCCATCTGCCACAGTACATTGATGTCTTTCATTACTTCTCGTCGCTCATCAAAGGATATGTTTTTCACCACAGATACTGGTTAAATTGAGGAGCCCTCTGTGAACAATAATCAGGATCATATATTTTGTGTATTTATATATACTGTAAGATGGTTTGATAATGTTTACGCCACACGCAGCCTAAAATGCACAAAGACAGAGAACATTTTTGGAAAGTTTTACAGTATTTCAGTTCAGTTGCCACCACTAAAAAGACTTGTAAAACCATCCTGATCTGCAAGCTCTGATATCATTTTGCCTTGAGAATGAGTCTGGAAACCACACATATGATTGGACAATCTACCCTTATCTCTTGAGAATGAACTTCATCTAGCCACTGATTGGATGGGTGTTTTCTAAAGTGGGCAACAAGCACTTTGCATTGAGGAGTTACACGCTGATAGTTATGGCAGAATTAAATTGAAGCTCTCGAGATGAGGATGGTCTTGTGAGGCTACATGTACCCACTAAAGCCCAGGAAGAAGTTTCATATGGTTTAAGCAAGATTGGTGCTTGGCCTAAAGGTTTGTATTCCTCCACATATAAAGCTAAGAATAAACCACTCCAACAGGTATTTAATATATCATAGTTATAATTATGATATATATTTCACCTTGCAGCTGCTACTTGCATTGCTAAGGGGTGTACAGCTATAGTAATAGTGTTTAGAGGTAAACCACAGGGTAAGGTTGGAATACACACCGAATAATCTCCACATTCCATATCCAGTGATGAGGGCAAGGAGCATGTTGGCTGTCATTGACCATAATCACAACGTCAACAGAAAAAAAGCAACTACAGAAAAGGGTGAAACATGTTATATAATGTGTAACCACAACAGCATCTACCTTAGCCAAAACGGTATCTATACATATTGAACATTTACATTAGTTTGCCGTATGTAAAGACCACTATATACAGTATAGTTGCTAGTGTAATAATTCTAATGATTTTATTGCTGATGGTTCTTTGTTGTTTGGAAAATCCCTAGTCATCAGTTATTATACGTAAAAACTTCATCAGAACAATGACATCGGTACCATACAGTAGGTATGTTAATAAGTACCTCAAATTACAACATAAAGATCAGCTAATATAATGGAATGGACGCATCTTGCTCAGGTACCTCAAGTCATTGCACAATAAAGTGTATATTATCTGACCTGAAACATGGAAAGGTATGGGTGACCACCATACATTATAATTATAAACAAGACGTTAGTAGTTACCATTGCAGAGACTCACTGTAAATTAGCGCTAAATCAGAGTGTTTACATTGTTTAACAATTATCGGTTAATCAACAATAAATTACTGTTTGCAGTATAACTAAATCTCTATGAGATTTAATATATGACGTTACAATGATTGATAAATATTGCAATACATGCAAAAAATAACACAATTTACTTATTTGACAAGATGTATTATTTATTTGGTTGCAAATGTTATGCTCATTCAAATTAGTGAAGACGAGTCCATAATACAAATATTTATCATCCATTACATCTCTATATCCACAGTAATTGCCTGATATCTGCCCATGATGCCGACCACATCCCAAGATCGCGAATGCATCTCTCCCAGCACATTTCCCCAAAGACAACACAAAGCAAACGAGCATAAATAGCACAGGATGCAGGATCACTATAAATGTAAAGACCAGATCAACTGCAAGGAGAAAAACGGTTGTTACTGTTTTCTGTAGCAGCAAAGTAGCATAAACGTAGTTAAAATCCAAATATTCAATCACATGGAAATATGTTGAGCTACGGTATTTTTAGGCCGGGAGGAGCTTGTTCTGGAATTTACAGTACTTTGTCTGTACTGTGTTTCCACTGTTCCTGGGTGGGTTGTCACACACGATGGTTGGTCAGGCTCTTGTGAGACTACTGCACATAGTATCAAGGAGGGCCCATCCATTGCAGTATTGAGTCCCATCGGCCTCCAGCAGTTTGTCTTGGGGTAGGCACCTTCCTACCGTTACTACTAGCATAGACTAGTCTTTCCTGCTCCGTCGTTAGTTGGGGTATTTCCTCCTCTGAGTGAGTACGAAGGCTCTTATAAATATGGCAGAAATCTGACTCTTTCATCTTGGGTGATGTAACTTGATTCACACACTAGGCTATCACAAACTCACCATATCAATGGCAACCTGACCCAAACAGTGACATTTGATTCAATAATATCCTAAGTTGCAGCAGTTACAGTTTGATAGTATACTATCAAAATGCAGTATTAGCAGAAGTAAGGATGGACTGACAGAAAGACAGGCAGACAGACAGATACTTTCCTGAATCCACTAGTGTATTCATATTTCTCCAGCAGTTTACATATTTATTTAGTGACTCAATTGGACTCTTATTTAACTGTATATATCCTTTTTCATATGTAAATGATTGTGCTACAGTGAGCACACCTTGGCTGCATCCATGAAGCTGATTAGCATAATAACTGTCAGAAAGACAGAGAAAGCCCTCTTATCTCCATGTTTGTTTTCCTTTTTGTTTTATTCTTTCATCGTGTAAAATAATAACATGCATGAAATGCAACTCTTCAGAAATCTTGTTTGCTACATACGTAAGAACCTATTGTCAATTTAACAAGTGTCACAATGCAATTATGGACTTGAAAAGCTGTCTTTAGACCAATATTAATAACTGTTACTGAAGTAGGTAATGCTTATGTATTATGTAGAAATGCGTATGATTATGATGGTAATTTAGTCAAAATCAGTATTTTTCTGACTGATCTGAACGTAAAGTATCTTGGCAATGCCCTAACCCACTGACGTGCATTTGTAAACATAATTATTTAGTTATGGAGATCAACTGCAAGAGTAAAAGTGAAAATATCAGTGCTCAAAGGGATGTATTGGCTGCTATTATTTATAATTCCTATATGGTCACGATTGAAAAAGCAATGCAACAACACAGAGATAATAAGATACATTTAGGCCTATTTTTAAATATGTTAGGATGTGTAACTCTTTCATCCCTTTAAAGGTCTATGATCATGTCATTCAAGGTCTATGATAATAACCTTCCTTTTTTTAAATATCACCATGTTTCCTTTAAACTGGATAACTCCCACAATGTTAGACATGACCCTCTAATCCCACCATAGTAATTGCATCTGACCGAAATAGAATCAAAAGCCTATGTTGGGTGGTGGCTAGTATACACCCTGTTTTTACTAACTACGCCTCTATGATTTGCACATACAGTAAGACTGAGATGGATACATTCTACACCGATGTTGAGCCAGTTGCAGAAATACCCAATGATAATAGTAATAGTTTAGTTGTGCCTGTGTTCAGTAAATCATCCCCATTTGGGTCATGTTCTGATTGACACTTATTGTCAATAAGGCTCCGCCTCTATGACAAACAATTTTGAATGGAGAGTTTCCAGACTGATAAAAGATTATCACAGATTATCACAGTTTAATAGGAATGCATCTTACAAAATGAGCATGGTCTTACCAAGCGGATGCATGCTGCTTACCTCTTTGTCAGGGTGTTTCTGTTTGAGTTCCTTCAAGATCTTAGCCATGTCTCTCCTGGTTTCCTCCTCATCTAGGTCTTTCTCATCCAGCTCCAAGCCCAGGGGTCCGTCCAGGAAGTCCACACCATGAGAGTTCAGCATCTTCCCATCCATCTCGATGTCCACCTTACAAAACATTAAACGAAAATGTTTACATGCACACACACACACATTCCACTGTTCGTTGAAATATGTAAATCTTTCAAGTGTCAATATATTTAATTATATTGTAATATTAACATATTCAAAATGTAAAACATTGCCACAACCCGAATTTAGATTAATGACACATTCTTCTGTACAATTATGAACAAGTGTACAGCTGTTCTGTTAAACATGCTGTTCTGTAGGCCAACCTTTTAGTATCTCTATAATGCATTGTTCTCTTCTATACAGTGAAAGAAATTACTAAGAAATTACTTTTTTGCAAAATATCTATACAAATTCAAATTACATATTTGCTTCCAGGAGGAACTAACTTTTTGGCTGCACAAATATATTATTTCTTTAGCATGCATGTTAAATTAACTAAAAACTGTAAACAATGTTCATTTAACACATTACTCTAATCTTTTTTTATTGTAAAATATCCCCTATTTTAGGTCACTGCTCTTTTCAGCAAAATGGTCTCTTTGGAATTGTCAACTTTATCATCTTTAAAACTTTTCTTAAAGTGAGTGCATGATTTTGTCAAATTGTATCAACCTATACTGGTAATATAAATTAAGGCAGCTATTTATGTACTGTCAAAATGTTGAGCCTTAATATCATTAGAGATATGTGTCCCATTAAAAGCAAATGTGGTCAGGGTTTTATCTAGGTTATTTTTTTCCTAATTAAAAATGAGAGGCACTCTTCAATTTGACAAGAGCGACAAATGAGTTCACCCTGAACCTCAATGCAGATAATTGAATTGGATGTGTGTAACACTTAACAGGAGACATAGGCAAACGGAATCACAGAAAAGTAAAAAAAAGTAAATTAAAAGTGGCAGGGTTTTTGCATAGCTACCTGTCCAAATGTATATGTATGCAAACTAAGTGCATTGCTAATAATATGTCCGGGAGAATGACATGCTCACTTGGCTGCATTCCATTTGTACTCCAGATAATTGTTACAGATACACATTACCCATGGATTCACATCTTTAGGATTCACCCTTATCTTCTCATAGTTTGTATCCCTAGAAAAGCATACTTATTTTTCACATGGGGCAATAGAAGAATGAAACATATTTAAAATATAGACAATACATTATACAGTAAGGCTGCACGATTAACCGCATCGCAATCCAAACCGTGATGTGGCGTTGTGCGATTATGTAACCGCAAAATCCTGCGATTATTTATAAATAATCTTCACGCACTATGTGCATGACAACCTGCGTGTATTTGCTGCATGCAAGTGCAAAACCCATAATATAGATGACTTGAGATATAGGTATCCAGTCAATTTAGGTCCCTCTGCCTTGAGAAGCACAACGTGTAATAAAACCACGCCAAGCGGGGGGAAGCAGTAGAGCTCTTTATTTACTTTGCATTGCGTGAAGCCGGCTCGTTGCCTGTCTATTTTTTTCTCCTTAACGGCTCGGCTAAGTTTTCCGTTTTCGGGCAGATAGACAACTCTGTGTTTTCCTCGTCGACTCCGTTACATATAATTATTTTGAAAATGGATGCAAACTAGCATGCAGAGGCTGACTCAATGTTTGGTGTTATTTTGAAATCAGCGACTTTGCATAAAGGTAGGCTACTGTGTAAAACATGGTTGGACTGCCCATCCTGAGAACAGGTAGATTTCCCGAATTACCTGTCAAAGTTGTGACCACTATGTCTGTGGCACCATGCAAAAAATATAAGAAAACATTATAGCCTGGGTTCAATTGGCCACGTTCACTTTAAACACAACCTTAATCAAATATCTGTTGATCCGCACATAAGGGCGTTATGTCTCTGGTAAAGCCAAAATACATTTTGTAGCATTTGTTATTTGTATCATATAGGGGCATATTCAATTGTTCCTAAGTCCCAATTTAGTAGCCTATAAATTAAAGCTTGATGGGCTGGCAGAAAAGCCTTAGATTTTGTATCTTATTATATATCATTTTGAGACTTTTATATATATTTTATTGTATATCATTTTGAGACTTTATTTAATTCCATTGAATTTCTTATAATGCCCTACATATTTCTGTAGCCCTATTACTTATGTTTTATTTTTGGCTAATTGGCTAAGTGGTTTGATATGACCTTCTGCCACTACATGTCACACTAGGCCACCATGCATTATCAATTAATTATCTGCTAAGAAATACAGTAGGTCAAAATGTGGAGCCCTAGTATACAGTAGATTCATAGCAAGAATAACGACATCATATGAGGGATGCTGCCGTACCTTGGAGGGCGGGCGGTCACCTTCCGTCTCGATGATCATGCCGCGCTGCTTGCCGGCGCGGTAGCGCTTGTAGACGTACTTGTAGAAGAGCAGGCGTCGGTCGGCCACCCAGGCGAAGAGCACACAAATGGGGAAGAAGAAGAGCGTGAGGAGGGCCTCCCACACCTGGACCACGCCCGGCGTGATGACGGCCAGGATCAGGTAGAGCCAGATGTAGGCGAAGATGCTCCAGGTGGCCGTGACGAAGAAGACGCGCAGGTGCTTGACCTTCCTGGTCTCCCCGTCGGGCACCACATACACGCAGATGCCGATGATGACGAACATGTTGAAGGCGGCCGAGCCCACGATGGTGGCGGGGCCTAGGGTGCCCGCCTCGAAGCCGTGGCCAATGATCTCGATGACGGACAGCAGGATCTCAGGCGCCGAGGAGCCCAGGGCCATGAGCGTGAGGTTGGACACGGTCTCGTTCCAGATGCGCACGGTGGTGGTGGTGGTCTCCCCGTTGGGCTTCTTGATGGTGATCTCCTTCTCCTGGGACGTGATCACCTCGATGGACGCCATGAAGCGGTCGGCGATGATGGACACGCCCAGGAACATGTACGCCAGAGCCACAAAGTACACCGTCGCCCGGGCGACCTTGTCGCCGGACGACGGGTTCCGGGGCTCCCATATGGGTAGAACCACACCCTTGGCGCACTTCTCGGGCTCGCTGCACACGGTGCGGTTGGGGGTTACCGTGGAAACGGAGTCATCCAAGATGGGCTCGGGGGGAGCGCCCGCCAGAGAGGGGTGGATCTTAAGGAGGAATATCGCCGTGACGACCGCTAACCTCAGGGCAGGGGACATGAGAGTGGGGCGGTTCCAGCTGCCCATGGTCAACTGGCAATCAGTATTATGGGATGTCGTGTAACAGGGCTTCAGAAGCTGAAAAGAGATGGATAGAATGGGGTTAGCATAAGCTGATCTGAACATCCTAGCAACAGAATTGCTAGGAGTTAATGATCTATTTGTACACAACTGAAGAACAATATTCCACAATGCAGACAAAGATATTGGAATATTAACAAAGATGGCGCACTGTAATGCATGTCAATGGAAGCAAAAACTGAACGCTTTCGGTCTCTTAAGTGGGTGTGTCAATAACGGCATTTTGCTGTGAAGGCAGGCAGCGGCCACAGCGCCCAGATAGCTCCATGCATTGCCTGAAACTAAGTTAATTTACCCCATATCTGTTTGCTGCAGAAATACCTGATTGATCATAGTTACATAGGAATTAATTAATATACTCAAAATTTCCATTATGCCCCAGATATAAATAATGGGCAATAGTATGGCGAAATACGTGGACCTCCCGATTGACTTGCATGGATTGCTCAGTCGTTCTGGCCTGCATAAAGGATGAAAAGTCCCCCCTTCAAAAAAATGAATTGTGAAAGTGATATCCATTGAGCCTTCTCTGTTTCCAAGCTCTGATGCAGAGGTTATAGGTCAGGGTAATATTACAGTATCATCGTATTCAGAATAAAGAGTTTCCTTTGTACGATATGTATACGTCATCAGGTCTCAACATAATATGTATTCTAAACTATACAGTATGTTGTGTTTTAATAATAATATTGCATATTGTGCTCTAATAAAAATAGTGCTCTAATGCAACCCAATATGTATAAATCAGGGGTGTCAAATCATTGTCCTGCACGGCCACTTCCTTTAAAGTCGTGTCATCACAACAACGATGAAAACTGAGATGTTTGTTTCGGTTTGGCCTTGCGTCCAGGCGACACTGAGGATTGCAAAATGCAGTCTTTTCCAACATAGTTCCAGAGTGGAGACTTTTCAAAATGCAGCTTTTACATTGTCGTCAGAGAGATACACTAGGTAGCAACCATCAAACTCAAAAGTGACAGGTGCCCCGCCCCTAATCCCGCCCTTAGTCCCGCCTCTCAACTTCCAGTTTAGCCCCATCCGGTCTTAGTCCCGCCTCCCTACTTCCGGTCCGGCCCCATCCGGTCGTAGGCCCTCCCCTGGAG
>JAODTR010003838.1:0-12496 GCA_025399935.1 Amblyopsis rosae | reverse complement strand
TCTCATGTTAGGCTGTTTTAGGACAGTTCAATTATACCGGTACTGTAGAATCAGACCTCTATGACAACACACGAGTACTATGGCCTACAAATTAATGCTTGACAACACAATCTCATCAGATCGATGAGATTGTAGAGCAAGGCGGCAGCAAGGGTAAAGGGTAAAAGGAAGGGTCCTCTAGTGTTCCTTTAACAAGACAGCGTGACAGCGCTCAAACACAGCAGATGCATGCTTTGTGTTTGAGCGTTGAAACTAAAAAAGCTCCACTATATTTCTCCGCTTCAATGGATCCGTGTTCGCGTGTAGCTCTTTCACTGTGTCCCGCAATGTTTTCGTTTACGCTTTGTACCAATGCATGTCACGCGCTGCATCTAGCAGAGTGCTAATGCTAACATTGTTACCTGCATGTCACCCACGCCTGCCTTGTATTTACCGCTACAGGCTATAAACTGGACCAAATTAATCTGCTACAGACAACAGTGGATGTATTAGGGTAGGTACACAAACACACCATGCCACATATTTGTCTTCTTCTTTTGGTCTCAGGATTACTGGGCGCGTTCGCAGCTCATTGCTGCCTCTCAGTCCATTAACGGCACTATTTTTCAGATCGGAGCAGTTATAGGTACATTTTTCTGAGTCAACGGTACATTTAGCAAATCGACGTATTTACGTAACCGGTGACGTCGGTTACGTCGACTAATCGTCCCAGCACTAATATTTTTACAGTTTTGACTTGTGTTATGCATCAATGATTCAATAAAGTAAAATCTCTATTTTGTGTATAATCTATTTAAGTATAAACTTGGCTAATAGTGCGTACAAAATGTAAAACAAAGAAATGCTGTGTATAATACACAAATGTTAATAGCATACAGTATGTCTACATATGACATTCATAGAAATGTCAGGGCTTCTTTGCATTTAGATTTTTTTTTAATACAGTTTCATGTCTGTACTGTAGCTGAACATAAAGAGAAATTGTTCAAACACAACGAGGCCTTTTGTCACTCAATGGCATTAAACAGCTGGAAAATTCAGTTATTAATTATGTATGAGAACTCTGTGGGGAATTATCATGCATGAGGAATGTGCTTTATATTTTCTGCTCAGAGAGTATATTTGTCTGTTTGCCAACAATGGCAAATAATGAATTAATGATAGACCTAGGGATGGGCGATATAGATATACTGTAAAAAAGAAAATAATTTATAATTTCTGTCAATATCGATAGACTTTTTAAAATCAAAATTAATTTAACAACTTTATACATTTATGATGTGAATAATAATAAACACCAAATAAATGATGGAAAAATATGATATTATCATCATTATCGTGATAAAGTGACTTTAAAATAGTCTAGATCAATTGTATTGATTTACTAGTTTATTTATTAGCCTGCATCTTCCCAGTCAATCACCACTATGGATGAAGGCTTGGCTTGCTCATTATGTCCTATACATAAAAAAGATAAATCCGATTTGATTAAATACTTTCTTCAAGCCAAAATAAAATCACACAAAAATAAAAAAATACAGTATGTGTGTCATGATACAATAAAAATGATTGTCTCTTAACAAAATGTGAGAGCAAGTGATTCCAGTATGTTTGAGTGCCATTTTAGAAGTAATAATATATTAAATAATTGTGATAGTCTTTCGGAAGTATTTTGGCCAGGATAATAGTGACATGAATTTTTCATATTGTCCCATGTCTAGTCATGACTATTGTTGCACTTAAAGGGTTAAAGTGACTAAGGAAATAGTTGTACTCACATTAAATGGTTGCATAGAGCCAAGGACCATGGGGTTTGTTTATGCAACCAACATGTGTATATGTGCCTTCCTGGCAGTTTGCATTCAATGCAGTTAAGTTCAACTATCAAAACAAAAACTGTTCTTATTGCTAACTATTGTCTATCGTGGAATCACTATTGTTGTTGCCCAGGCCTACATACAGTAGACAGTAACAAGCTTTATTCTCTCACTTGCTCTGGCCTTCTGCTTTAGTTAATATTTGAATAACCAATAGCAAATACAGCCCCACTAAAATCCCACTGCAACAGAGTTACATGAGGTCCATCCATAGTGCCTCTCCTCTGATAGGCCAATCTCCCATCTGGCCTGCTGCTCAGACACCAGATGAAGGCTGCACCACTGGTTAGCAGCACATATAGCATATGGAGGAAAGCTGTTGCAGAAACCTGCCAGTGGCATTCCACTACTTGCAGTACAAACTGATACAAACTGTTAGGCCTGTAGGTTGAGTCTACTTATTAAGATCTATGGTTTTATATCAGGGCCGCCGATTCTACAGAATTTCAACTATTAAGGGCCGAAGGATTTAAAATTGAGAGTTTAGATACATGGACATGATATGAGAGAGGGTGTCTGCAGTTCACTGGCTCAGAACATGCATTGCACATGGAAATGAGCAACAGTGAATATTTCTGTGGGAATAAAATACAGAATTGCTAGTAATAACTTTCAGAGCATATGCAAAACACAGAGTGATCTGGTTCTCCCACCACACACACACACACACACACAGAAATGCAGGGTTCAAAAACCAAAGTGTATGATTGCAATTGTCTTGTTCCAAGCCCTATAGGAGCAAGACAAACTACTCTAATTTAATTATTTTGAAGGAGCACTTCCAAGACACTATCATCTCTGAGTTGACAAGCTTTCATCCCGCTAACATCAATTTTAAACACATAATTTCATCTCAGGATATTACTTCGAAGGAGAGACCCAACGAACAGCATACGGCTGGCTTGCAAAACAACCATTGTTTTCTCGCTCATGGAAACACAACTGATGGATTGTATAATACATTCAGATATGAACCAGAAAGCCTCTGAAAGCTTTTCTTTATCAGAGTTAAATAATAAATGAATGAATAAATAAGCCCATCTCATGTTTGTGAGAAGGGTTTATTGTATAGTGGGTGGGTGGGTGGGTTGTTATCAAATGATCTCTGGGGCTGTGCTTGACGACACAGTTCCCCGCGGATCACAGTCATATCCGGCATTCATTCATGTGGTTAAACATTTACTCATGTGGGAACAAGAATTTTGTTTGAGTATGCAAGCACGACATGACTATTATCCTCCAACTGGACAAGAAACTAACAAGTCATGCAAACACAGAAAGAAGAGAGACGCATTTCAGACCGTGTGCTTGAAGGCGTGATACAAAAGACAGCATTGTTTTGACATCTCTCTCGCTGACATCCCAAGTCCTACCATGACGTGGCGTACAGAGTAGCCGTGGTAGCCACGCGTGCTCACTGACTTGTTTCATGCTCAAGTGTCCACTAGATAGGACTGAAATGTTGAGGACATGTTGTGTCGATGCACTTTGATGATATTTGTGTTAAAGCACAACATGATGGCACATTTACTTAGTAAAGGTGTTTTTATGTTGGAAAAAGAGAGCAATGGCTATGTAATGTAACGCATGTAAGACATGGGCAGGATTAGAGAGCAGAACAGCAGGAACTCTTAACAGTAACATCTGATTTAGAGAAGAGCATGCTACTATTTATGATGTCACAAACTGTACACAAGCCTTTAATGACTCAACATGCACATATCAATCTGGGTAGAGCGACCTGTTAACTTTAAAACCCTTTAGCGCATTCTGTAGAAAGTTGCGCATCTGAAAAATGTGGTTGCCTCTTGTCATTGCGACACTGCACATGCACATGTTGAAATTGCATCTTCATTGATCCTCGCATATTTTTTGTTTAAGATTTTTTGGTAGGAAAAAAATCTATATTACTTATTGCAGGTGTCGCCACAATTATCTAAATAGGAAATTTGTAGAAAAATAACCCAGTTGTCTTTCGTCAATCCGCATGTAGTTAAGTCCACAATATAGTCATCAAGCATGTCAAATAAACAGCACTACTTTAATGTAAGAATTGTGTCCTGTATTGGTCCATATACAACAGAACACAAATCACAGAAAAACACTGAAGACTTCTAAATATAGCATCACTAAGAAGAATCTTACAATACAGTATGTGCTATCCAGCACACATCAAACTGCACTTTTAAAATCCCCTTTCCTTTTCTGGGCAACTTAGACCCATTCATGCATTGAACTACACTTCTATAACCTACACTCACTGCAACTGAATACTGACAACACATCCAACAGTGTGGCAAGGACAGCTTTTCCTGTTCAGAAATAATACTATACAATAAGCTAAGTCTGTCTCCGTCCAGCAAGCACTGGCATTGCTCAAACCCAAACGGAAATGGGATTTTCAAAAATAGGGGTACTTCACAGGAATCCTTGCAAAAATATGATTAATGGATGAAAACAATGTCTCTTGAACATGTTAAGCACAGCTACTGTGCAGTTCATCTATTTGGATTTGTTATTCAGTGGGGAATGTGTTCCCCCACATTGTGCTCAAGATATTTTCACCTTGTCGAATATTAATCGAAATGTACTGGCTGGTGTTGGGTCACCGACCCTGGATGTTATTTCAGAAATATCACCATTTATCTATGTATCTATCAGAATCCCTTGTTGAGTGCATTGCATGCAATAAGACATCAAATGCACATAGCTGCATTCAGTATTTCAGGTCTGTGCACACAGTTAGCCTATCTTCCAGGAATTAAGACACTACTAGGTGAAAGCTTCATCGGCCCCAATTAGGAACGAAGATAGCCACTTCATATAAGATTTGGACTCGAGCAACCTAAATGTAAGACTTTGTGCAGGGCAGGCCCAATGTAAATGGTGTGAAGCCATTTACAGTGGGTATTAATAGACTATAAATAGGTTTGTGAAATATCTGGAGTTGTTGAAAAGATTACATAAAGGGAGGAATACAGTCAAATAAGTTAGGTTCTCAAAATAATTTTGATAAATATACAGTCTAGATAATAACCTACTACACGTGTTGCTCACAATTCCTCACCATTGCTTTTGGCATCAGATTTCCAAACAGTAGACTATCCACCCAGCGACAGAATTGACTATAGGAATGGAAGCCGGTCCTCAAGAGCAAAAAGTTATGAGAAAAGCAATGCAGTAGTTCTCACTCAGCATTCAAAATAACGGATTCGCCGTGGCATGGCATGTCCTTCATCTGACTCCACTGGGCATCACTGCAAGATTCTTCGATTGGCTGATGAACGACCAAGAAACGGGTCCATTCTAAATGATTGGAACTCTGCGATGTGTATTTTTATATACGCATACTACTTTGATGAAACTCGAAATTGTTTAAATTGGCATTGCTTAACATGACTTCATGTCCGATTACAGAAAGCATCAATCAAAACAGACACATTTAAAGATACAACAGCTGAGTAGACCAACATGGACAGAGATAGCACTTTAAAAACCAAAGGAAAACAAAAGGTATTCTACAATAGGCCTACGAAATAAAAACTAAAAATTTATTTCACACGGGAATATGGGATTTTAACCACAGGATAAAGTGGAAAATGATGTCTTACCAATTCAAAAACGTAAATAATCCGTAGAACTGTATTCCATTAGCTCTACGCTTGAATAAACAACATTCAAGTAGTCGCCATTTAACGTTACTATTGTGGATCGCCCAGTGTCGCCCTGCTCCTGTCTACCAGCAGCGTTGCGATGGCGTTGTCCTAGCGCAAGGCCACAATCAAGCTGAAGACTCTGCGCGATAGATTGACATGACCTGCCGACCAATAGAAACGAGAGACTGATCATCGTCGGGTGAGGGGTGGGACTTGGACTGCTGGCGATAGAGTTTGTGTGCGTGCGTGTGTGCGAGACACATGTACGCGCGTCTGTCAATTGATTAGGCTTTAGTGTACTGTATGGAGTAGGCCTACTAATGGAATTGGTTTCATGAGACTAGTGCCTGTATTTGACTGCTGTTTGGGAGATGGAGGGACGTCAACTACTAGTGTATGCAGATTTGTTCAAAATAATGCCTTTGATAATACATCATAACAGATAAATAGAAGATACACATTCATCCGAGTTGCTATACTTTTCTTTGTCATTTGAGTGCCATCTTTTGCATACATTTAGAATTTAGTAAAACCAACTACACAACACAATAGCCTAGCCTTGGAACCAAGGGAGCAACCTATATGGCATTGAAGGGAGAGGTGTTTTTGTTTTGATCAAGATCAAATATCACCAAGCTTTCTACAGCATTGGCGATTGCACCATTTATAGCAGTGGGCAGCCACACAGTGCAGTGCCTTGGAATCTACTCCCATTCTAATAAAGTGCCTGGGTAATGTCAGGACACTGGAGCATTAACCTACAGTAAGTAAAAAACATTTTGTTAGCATGGAGAAATCCAAAATCCAAACTCCTCACACAAAGGCGCCAATCATGGTGGTTCAAACCCAGGACCAAGGTTGGGTAGATTACTTTCAAATGTGTAATCAGTTACAGTTTCTAGTTGCCAGATTAAAATTATAATTAGTAAAATCATGAATATCATGTAAGGTCATGAGAAGCTGTCAGCACGGGTCAGGCTGTGGCTATGCAAAAAATTGAATGAATCAAGTCAAACAGAAGTGTTAGCTTTGTTGGAGGTTTTATTTTCCCTCATGTCAGTCCAAACACAACAGAAGAATTATTCCCGCAGGAGAAACAGAACGAGAAACCTAACTATAAGCAAAACCTGTTATTAGCAGGTTCATGTCCTCTGGCTAGTATACTGTTGGGTTTGGTGTCCCTCTCCTCCTTCCAGTGTGGCTTCTTTGATCTTTTTCCCCCACCCCACTCAAATTAGGTGGTTTAAGCACCTACACCTGTCAGAGGAGCGGTGCAGTCTGGGAATTGTAGTGCCTGCCCCAGTGGCCATTTTGTGCAGTGGCAACTGATCTCGGAGGGAAATGTAGCACCCCTCTACTACCTGTCCCCTGGAGATGCCACTACATTTAGTAACATAACCTGATTACTTTCCATTATTTTAGATTACTTCACACCTAAACATTGTTCTTTGAAATGCCATACAAAGCAATTTACTGCGTTGTCGTGCCAAACCTTTTGTATTTTTGTGACCATTAATGTTGCTCAGGAGATCAGATTAAGTAGGATTTTATTTAAATTGTTGATTGACTTTAGTTATAGGTTAATAAGAGAACAGCCAATTGTTTTAGGGATTTTTCTTTTGCAAACACCTTTTAAATTTGAAAGTAGTCCTGTAATCGGATTTCCACTATTTTAGCTGGTAATTGTAATGGTTTACAGTTACTGTTTTTTGGTAACCAGTTACTTCCCAACCCTGCTCAGGACCTTACTGCTGCAAGGAAACAGTGCCACCACCCATTCAGATGCATTCACTCCTGCATTGTACATGGTGTATGAGGAGACAGATTAATGCATGATCACATTCATGTGTTTGTATGAAAACGGTTTTCATTTTGAGACAACGCGCCTTGTCAGAGTGAGGCAACTATAATCGTCAGGGTTGTCTCACCTGAGCCCATTCTACATTAATGAACATAACATTTAAGGGAATTTAAATGGGAAATTAAGTGGTCAGTAAACTGCACAATATCACAACATTTAATTAGGCATGTGTAAGTACTTTTATAAGTCAAAATATGAGAAATGAGTTTGAATTGTGTCTCCACAAGGTCAGTTGAAAGGCTGTACATGTACAACAATGCAGTATAATAAGACACAATTTACAGAGTTGTTTTTACGTTGTAGGTTAAAACATGAATGGAAATTAGCTGGACATTTCATTTTTATATTAACCTTGACTGTATTAGCTATTAGCATTGCAATAACACCAATTGTTCCAAGTGAAATCAACAGCATAACATGTAATGACAACCCTAGAACCTGCTGACGCAAATCTTATTCGGCCCCACCCATGGATGTATTATAAAGCCCCACCCACCCGCCAACCATCTAATTTAGCAATGATCTTTTAGTACTAGAAAGTGCTTCTTAGAGCACAGTATAGTAAGCTACTGACATCTAGTGGTGTGGCCCCAGCGGTGGCAATACTTGGATGGAGGGTTTTGTGACTAGGCAGGTCTCTAAAACCTGCTTATTTTGTTCCTACAAAACTGCTTATTTGACCTACAAAACAAATAAATCAAATTAACTTCAAATGTATTTTCTTAAGGGATTCTAGCCATAAAATCAGATGAAATTCAAAACAGATCCTGTAGAGCTATTAATGATAATAGATATATGAATACAAATGCAGA
Organism: Amblyopsis rosae; assembly: GCA_025399935.1. Classification (NCBI taxonomy): domain Eukaryota; kingdom Metazoa; phylum Chordata; class Actinopteri; order Percopsiformes; family Amblyopsidae; genus Amblyopsis; species Amblyopsis rosae. The sequence goes on along the minus strand of JAODTR010003838.1, from coordinate 4,290 downwards.
TGAAAACATAACATCTTCGACTGAGGTTCTGCATCAGTCCAACAATGCATGTTTATAAAAGTTAGGGAATACAATTCCCTCTAGGCCAGAGGTACAAGCCATTCTGAGCAACACAAAAGACTGCAAAAACAGAACACTTTCTAGACCCTTATACAATATTACTATTACAATTGTATTACCACTTGCATGTATTATTTGAATGTTCCATTAGCTTTAACTTCTGATACTGTGCAGTATGTTCTTTTGATCATACACAATAGACAAAAAAGCCCTTGGCTTTAAGTGAAGGGAATGTTGTTAGTTGGCAGCCTTTTACACGGGCCTCTTAGTATAGAAAAATAAAGGAATGTGAACTCAAATATATCTGCTCTGCTTAACATAAAGTTGGACCACACCGCTGGGTACCACGTTAAAACAAACATATGCATGTATACACTGCATGCATTTATTCCTCCAGTTCTGCCTATGAGTCCACTGTTTGTTTCAGCAGCAGCGACTAAAATACAGACGCAAAAGTTCACAGTTTGAGATACAAACATATGATAGAGCGTTAACTGTTCGAGGACTCGGCCCAGATAAATCTAATATAACTCCATATTAATTGAATATGAGTGTGCACATGTTGGGCAATGCCTCTGCTGTCTAAAAATGAACACATAGGCGGGACATGAAGGCCTTGGAGCAGGCCAGGCAGTTATGAAGACAAATATTTCTCCTTTGGATCAGTAGTAGGGCAACAGAAAGGTGTGTTTGGTGGAGACACAGGGGTGCTTTGTCCCCCTCCTCCCTCCAACATGTCAGCTCACTCAGGGGCTTCCAGGCCAGTGCTGTAGCCCTCCCACCATCCACTGGCTGTCTGCTGCTGGAGCTCACACAAGCCTGATCCCAGAGATGCTGTTTCTGCTCTGGCCTTCTTTTCTGCTCCTCCTGACACAGCAGGTAAGTGTGTTGTGCTGTCTTACCCGTGTGGAGGTAATGCCAAACCAACCTTTTCCTGACTTATATACTAGGTATGGAATGTAATAAGATGCCTGCCTGATTGCCTGACTGAAAACAATTACCAGTTATATGTCATTTAGATTTGCTATTGGGTATAACGACATTCAAAGCTGCTTTAGTTAGGATGAATATTTTGGCTGTATTTCTTGTCATTCTACTCAAATCATCAGTTAGTAGCATTATATTATTTTATATTTTAGGTATAAATGTTATTAATTCACTTGAGTGTATTTTTGGGGGGGCTTATATGTGCATTAGAAATGTCAGTGGATTTGTTTTCACACCATGGGATGAGATCATTCTGTAAACCTGACAGAAAGGCTTTACATTTTTGGCGTTACCTTCAGTGACCCCTAGAATCCAAGTCGTTTTGGTTATTGGTCTAAATTTAAATGCATTTGGAAGTTTGTAAAATGTCCAAATGTTCCAAATGGTAAAATGTGCAGCATAAAGTGTTTACTTTATTAGATTCATTAATCTAGGCTAATATAATCTGGAGAACACATTGGTCTATGACATTGCATTTCATTTGTTTCTAATACTGTACTACTTTACACATAAAATAAATCAAATATAATAAAATAATCAATGTTAGTTAGTTCCAGTGAAAATTAGCTGTGATTTCTGGTACCATACTTCAAATAATCTACCATAAACATATGATTTATGTCTATTCAAGCAATACATTGTTAAATGTCCTGAGGCCTTAGAACAGATTTTTTGTGGTATTATCTTCTCAGTATTTCTAATGTTATTGTTTTACTCTGTTAACCCCTCCAGATCTTTTTAGTACACAATATATTCAATGAAAAATGCTTTCTTTTGGCATTGGTTTTATTTGGCTAGCCTAGTTTTCATACAACTGCATATGTGTTCCTGAAGTTCAGTAATTCCCCTTAAGAAGTGTCTCCTGTATCAATCTTACACTACGTTTCTCTTGTAATCTTAGACCAGCATAAAGATATTTTATATATACAATATAAATAAAATGAAATACAATACTGTATGTGTTGTGTTCTCTCTCTCTCTCTGTGTAGTGCTTGAGCAGGGCACAGAGCAATGGCCATATGCCAGCAGCTGTAGCTGGGCGTGCGGGCATGGAAAGGCGTCAGTTCTGCCAGTGGCCCTGCAAGTGTCGGCCAAAGCCCCAGTGTGCCCCTGGGGTGAGCTCCGTCCTGGACGGCTGCGGGTGCTGCAAGAGCTGCGCCCGGCAGACGGGCGAGCCGTGCAACGAGAGAGACGTCTGTGACCCGCACAAGGGCATGTACTGTGACTTCTCCGCTGACCGGCCCAGGTTTGAGGTTGGCGTTTGTGCTTGTGAGTGACGCGGTGTGGTTCTTACCTTGCTCTCTAGGGGCTTCATCAGGTGTATCTACTGCTACCTTGTCAGTTTGCACTCACTTGATACTATATGTGATACACGTTCTGAGGGTCAAATAACTGGAGGTGAAATTGGCTTTTAAGTTGAAATTTAACATTAATAATAGCAAAACAATTTCATAAAGGTTCTTCCGGATTAGATTTTGCTTAATTCACAGCGAATGCACTGATTGTGAACATGGATGTAAATAGTTTTGAATCAAAGCATATATAAATAGTGCCTTTATTAATATGTAGAAGAAATACAGAATGCATGAATGAAAGCTGCTTTAATGAACCTACATACATTCAGAAATGTATCCAGTGCATGCTAACCCAACGTGACTGTGTGGCTTGTCTAAAGTAGAGCATATATTCCTTCAGATATGATGGCAGTGGGGTGTGACCTGAATGGGGCTCACTATGAGAACGGAGAGGCCTTCCAGCCCAGCCCCCTTTACAAGTGCACGTGCATAGCCGGAGCTATCGGCTGCACCCCTGCCTTCATCCAGAAGCCTGCGCAGGGCCTTCTGAGTCCTGCATCGCTCATGAGCCGCATGCCGGCGGGGCTACGCAGCGTCCCCAAGACGCACCGCCAGGACACCACCTACATGCTCAAACCAGGTGTGTGTTTGTAGACAATAACACAAACCTAACTTTAAAGGATACTGCCTAAGCTGTATTGGTACGCAAGCCACCTACATGCTCAAACCAGGTGTTTGTAGACAACAATAACACAAACCTAACTTTAATGGATACTGCCTATGCTATATTGGTACGCAAGCTGAGAAAACCTGAGAAAACCCCAGTGTTTCTGTAAAGGAACCAGAGCAGTTTAGAAGACATTTACCATCTATATAGATTACGATTACTAAGACGCTACAGAAACGCCGGTATCTGGTGGCACGCTGTTAAGATATGTTGTCGTGTTTAGTACGGAGGGTAGGAGCCTCCTCAAAAAAAAAAAAGCAAAGAAAAATGCATTTGAGGAATGAATGAGTCAGTGATTCAGCCTGGATCGTTTTGTTGATTTAGGTGATTCAGAAAACATTTGTGGAGTTGCTTGTATGGAGGGATATTAACAGTAGCAGAAGTATTGGCTAATCTTTCTCCCTGAGTAGTGTTCTAGCATTAAATATATAGGCTTTTATTGACCTCAAGGATGATTATGACTTGTTAATTAAACAAGCACACGTTTCTTCACATTGCGCTAGCTTGTTAGCATATCCGGGCAGATGAATGAAGTGAGGCATTCTGTGGTGTTCCAGGTGCTTCCTAAACAGAGCGGTGTGCTGTGCTTGGCAGCGGGGAGGCATACAGGCTCGGCCTGTGTTGACACATTGCCATTTAACTGTAATACTGAAAGCTTACAGGGATCCTCCTTTAGCCCGTAAGAACAACTGCCTGAGTCAGACGACCCCGTGGAGCCCCTGCTCCAAGAGCTGTGGCCTGGGAATCTCCGTGCGCGTCAACAACGACAACAGCAAGTGTGACATGAGGAAGGACCGGAGACTGTGTCTGCTGCGGCCGTGTGACAAGAAACTACTGACGAGCGTCAAGGTGACAAACACTGTGTGAAGAACTTTTGAATTATATGTTTAAGATTACAGTCCTGTATTAATATTATATAGGAAAAATGTGTCATTTAATCCATGATATTCATTGGTTAAGAAATAAAAAAGAGCACACCCCTAATATTTGAATCTGAAACAAGCTCAACCCTGCCCCATGTGGCACAAATCACACACGACCACTGTAATTGTATTGAACAAATAGAAAATGTAAAAGCGCACTTTAAACTTGCAGCATTCTGAATGGAATTTAGCACTCCACAACTCAATTTTAACAAAGTTAACTAGCTTTTCTTTTCTTTTCATATCTATCTATCTATCTATCTATCTATCTATCTATCTATCTATCTATCTATATATA
>JAODTR010003837.1:0-12497 GCA_025399935.1 Amblyopsis rosae | reverse complement strand
AGGGAGCGTGCGGAGGTTTGTGGGGTAAGTAGTTCCTTGAGGTAGGGAGGTGCGTCACCGTGGATGCACTGGTAGGTAAGGAGACCTTGTATTAGCATCTTCAAGATTTCCTTAACGTATTTTCTTCCATTCTGTTCCCAGCGCACTTGTTATTGTGTACCTTAGATCCACTCCGTTGGATTTTCAAACGTTTTCTAAAGCAGTTGTTTGTGTACACGGCAGTGCTTTGGTGTCTCGCTGTGGCCTTGGTTAGACAACTCATATTTGCAAACCCAATGTGGCTCTAAACACAAGTCGATCAGTTGCAAATAACGGGCAGAGAAATAGTCAGGTGGAGTAAGGCTAGGTGCTGATGGTCAGACAGGACAATCCACATCACATGAAGTGTGAAGAGGAGACTGAGAAAGTTGCGGAGTGTACCACCAGTAGGGCCATGGAGATTAAGCTCCTAATACTAGTTGGTACAGCTTGAAATGTTGGAAAACTCATTAGTGCTTTTCACACTGCACCTTTTATCCCTGGGTTTAGTTGTTTTACAGGAGCTAAACCTGACAACTTTGCTACCACTGTTCTTGAGCAGGGACAGGGACCCCTTTGTAACCTGAAAAGCACGTCCTGTGGGATTGTCGGATTAACTCGTTGCCAGAAAAGTTATTGTCCTCTGGTAGGTTGCGCCTGGCATGCGCTCCTCTCTTGCGTCACGCTTTGCGCTTTTCTAGTTTTTTTTAGACGTGCATAAAAGTTACAATATTCTCAGTTGTCGCACTGCTCGTCAGTGTTAACACTAGGCCAAGGCAGGCAATCTGTTATCTGGGCTTGTCAAATTTCTTTTGAAGTGGCCACGCCTATAGTTTGTGTGATCGGGCCTTAGCTCGTATTGGGTCTTGCATGCAAAATTTGTAAATTGTATAAAGAATGTTATGTAATATATTAATGTCCTGTGCCCTTGTGTCCAGATTCCACTTTGAAGAACCTGGCCCAGGAACTCATAGAACTGATGAAGAGACTCATGGGTTTGGAGAAATTCTCACTTGCCTTCTCTCAGGTGCAAAAGCAGTTTTCACTGAGACGTGCTGCACGCAAGCGACACAGAGCTTTGCAGGCAAGCTATGAAACACTTCTAAACAACTGTTGTTTCAAGTAATTAAACAGTCACCATAAAAATATAAAGCACACATGCTTTCTTTATACATTCTTTGGGCTTCCAACCAATGGTGAAACCAGCTGGTTTTGCAATTGATTAGAGTTAATCATCCTTAATCTGTGGAATAATTCTGGACAAGTATGGTGAATGTAGTTTGCTTCCAGTCAAGCAAAAAGACAGTTACAGTGCATTCCTCTTGCTAATTCATTGCTTCTTACATTACTGTTTAGGCAGTGGCTAACTCTGAAATTGCTGCCAAGAAGAAGCTAAAGAAGCAAAAGAATAAAATGGAAGCCAGGAAGAGAAAATTCGAGGCACTTCGTCCCAGCCATAATGCAAAGAAGCACAAAAGCAACAGCCTGAAAGAACTGGCCATGGTTGAATGAATATCTAGAGACATTTGGACATAGATGCAGACTTTTTTTTAACCCTAAAATACTAGTACCACAAAGCTAAAACTATTAATCTGTATGGGCCTGCACATCAACATGTCGGGTTTGAGTCTGACAACTGTCTCATGTTGCTGGTAGCATGACATTCAGGTGTCAATTTGGATTAGTGTGACCTTGTCGGTAGGCAGATCAAACCTAGCATAGTATCTTTAGTGGTTTACAAGAGCCTTTCAGACAATTTTATCTGATTATAGTCTGTGTGTAACTTTCATAGTGCAGATTATGTGGTTTATTTTTAAATGTGTGAAAACTTCAAGTACACTTGTTATTTAAACAATTTAATTTACTCACTACTCATTTGACTGTTGACAATGTAAGACATGATACATAGTAGTCACTTAAAGCAATATTTACTATAACTGACTGTACAAGCAAGTATAAATATGCAATTAATGCTTTGAGCATAGTTATTGGTCAGTACCTAAATTACATGCCAAATCTGCATTTAAGGATGAAAATGTTGAATAAAAGCCACTAAACTGAGGAAATTTACTTTGTTGCATTGGCTACAGTAACAAATTAAGAACCTTGGAGCCAATTTACTGTCACTGGCTAAAGCTAAATCATTTGAGTCAACTGTATTATTTTCTTTGACATTGGCAAAACGCCTCCTGCAATGGGATTAATTCCTGGAAAGGTAGTGCAGAATATTTCTAATTGCCTTTTAAACTGGGCAATTAACTACTCATGCCCTCAGCTTTGGTGGTTGTGCTCCCACTGTCTGCTTCTGGCCATCACACCTCAGTTTGGATTCTGTCAAAACCTTGCTTCCTCAGCTAAGGAAGATCCAGGACTGTGGCTCTGGATGTTACTGCAAATCCCAAGGTTGAAGGCATTGGGGGGGAAAGGGTATATGTTTCAGAGAAGACAAAAGTGGTTGCTGGTCCTGAGGGAAAAGAGGCTCCACAGCAGAATGGAAGGTCATGAGTATATACAAGGAGCGTGGGGATGTGTTTACTGCCGGCTCTTCAGGGACTCCACCAGCCTTCACACACAGAGCACAAACAGGCTTCAGGAAATGTAATATTGCATAAATACACTGAATGAGCCATCCAGTGTAATCTACACATATGAAAGTGTAGGCCTACCATTCCATGGCCTCATCCAGGCCTGTGCCCTTTGTGGCTGAAGTCTTGAAGATTTGCCATTTCCTGTCTTTAAGGGCGGGCAGACCCAGAGAATTGGCCACCTCTGTGGGCATCATCGCCTGCTCCATGTCCTGCTTGTTAGCAAAAACCACCAGGATTGCTTTCTTGAGCTCCTCCTCCTGAAAAAAACATTGAATCCATAGAGTTGGCATTTTTAAACTAGTCACTATGCATATCATTCAAATACAAATTACAATGCAAATGTGCTAGGATATACTGGAACCATGCAAGTTTAAGCAAAACACCTAACACTAAATAGAATCCCATAAACTTGAATAAAACTTAAATTGTCTTAAACAGCACATTTAGAAGATGAGCAAACATCTGTGTAGAGACAATGTCTCATCAAGCCTCCCTACCAACCGTGAGATATTCATTTAATTTAGCAGAGCATTTCCCAACCCTGGTCCTCGGGACCCACAGTCCTGTATGTTTTAGATGCTTCAAGACACCGTCTCGTGGATGATATAAGCTTAATATCGACCCATTCATACTACCCTACCTCAAGCATGGCCACCAGCTCAGACTTTGAGATGCCCATTCTGTCACGATCACTGCTGTCAACTACGTAGATGACTGCATCTGTGTTGGAGTAATAGCATCGCCAATAGGGCCTGGGGTAGGTCAGGAACACACAATTCAACAAAAGGTACATGATATGGGGTAGGTTAGAGTCCTGCTGATGGGCTGTTTCCAATTGGTTCATGTGTTTCTCTTCTGTTAACAGCAGTTAGAGCTCTTTTACACAAACCTGATGCTGGTCTGGCCTCCTAGATCCCACACCTGGAACTTCAGATTCTTGTATGTGACTGTCTCCACATTGAAACCAATGGCTGTATTAAGTGACAAGTGAGGGACATATTTATAAGACATAAATTTACTAGTGTGGGACATACAAATGAATTTATAATAATACACTTTGTATAGCACCTTTCATACACAATGTGCAACTCAACGTGCTTTACAACAAAGGACGAATGGAACAAATGAAATTAAAAAGAAATAAACAACAGAAAACTAGGTACAAGCCATGAAAATAAAACATTGTACATACCCCCCAGGCTTATACAACCTAAATAATCCTATTGCAATTTTTTTTTCTGCAGGATACGGCAGTTTTATTACTAGTGAAGACTTCAGACTACCCCCTCATAGTTAATTAAAGGTTTAGTCAGTGATTCTGGAGGCGGCTTGTTTATTTGAGCTCTCAGAAACTCTGCCCTACACATTGGAAACGCACTGCCAAGGCTAGGATAGTGTTGTGTGGTCTGCACCACTTGTGTTCCCATTTACAGAACCAGGGCTTTGTATAAACACTTATTTTTCAGTGTGCACGGAGAACGAACAGCTAGCCTTGCAAGTAGATATTCACTGAGATTTTTCATTTAAAGTCTAGGTACCATAAAACTGCAAATAGCCCAGCATTTATTTGAGACAGGTGTCTACAGGGGAAAGGCTTTCAATTACTTTCACACAAAATGCTAAGAAAATATGGGATATGAATATTATGTTTTGTAAAATGTAATTGAAAAAATAAAATCGGTTGTCTATAAATCCTTTTTTACTCAATCACCCTGTTCCAACACACCTGACTCAAATGAATGGATCGGTAGAATCCTGTGGTAACAGTGGTGTAGGTATGATATCTAAAGGGCTAGATGAAGGTTTCATTTTACCTACCAGTTTAGTAAGGTTCTCAAGGGTGATCAGACAAAATTAAGTCAGTAAATTGATTTTGGGTGACAGGTGTGTGGGGGGGGAGGGTGATGATTGACCGCACAATATACCTTATATACAAAATGTGACAAAGTTATTGCAATCATCTTGTGAAAACACAGGGACTTAAATCGTTGTGGGGAGTACAATGTTGTTAATCGTGGCAAACAGTATTTTACAATTTTCTTTGTGAGTGGAAATCAGATTTTTTAAATAAGAAGCGCTAGCATCCTTAACCATCTCATTGAAGGAAAATAAAAGTTATATGAGATGTAGGCGGTGAACGTGAAGTTGTTTTTTTTCCATAAGCGTTCAGTTTTCCGACAGCCGCGCTTGAGGCTGCAGATCTCGTCGTTTATCCATGGGGAAACGTTTATAGTGGGTACCAGGCGGGTCTTGACAGGGGTTACTTTGTCTAAGATTGACGAGCAGTATTCGTTAAAGAATTGTAGGTAGGAATCCACATTATGTGATACTTCAACCGAGCTTGTGTCAAACACAGCAGAGAACTTTAACCGTGTGCTGGTTTATCAAACGTGAGCAAACCGCACGTTTAGCTGGCAGGGGGTCAATCTTAAATACAAGATCAAATAAAATAAATTTATGATCGCTCAGGACCCCCATCTACAATATCAATGTTGTTAATAGTAAGACCATAAGAAAAAATAAGATCAAGTGTATGTCCCTTACTGTGTAGGACCAATGACATCCTGCACAAGGTTGAAAGATTCAGTGAGGTTGATAAAGTCAGACAGTGGTACAATTTGCATCATGAATATTAAAATCACAGACAATGATCAATCTATCCAGCTTAATAATGGAAGCTAGGAGTTCAGTAAAATCAACCAGAAAAGACGCCATTGGACCAGGTGGTCTGTAAACTAAAATGCAGTAAGAAGGATTAGACATGCCGATTCTTGTCATCTGTAACTCAAAGGATACGGGCGTTTCCGCACTCAACTGACATTTTAAACAATTTTAAAGACCACAGCAAGTCCACCTCCACGGCCCGATAATATTGGTGTGCTGAAAAATGAGCGCAGGTAAGATCTCAATTAAATGACCGCACTCCATATTACATTGCCATGTTTCAGTCAGTAACATAAAATCAAGGTTCTTTGAGATAAATAGGTAATTTAGTAAGAATTACTTATTTGTAATGGAACAGGTGTTGATCAAAGCCATCTTAATAAGTGTAGGTGAGTTTATGACTGCAGCCGAGGGGGGTGCTTGAGGCAGTGTTCTCAGGTTACTGGTGCATACACCGCGGTCAGATGTGCGGCTTCTCCGGTTTATCCTGGACGTGATGGCCTGAGCCTGGTAGACATCAATGGGAAAAGATCGGGGGCACTGTTGCTTGGGCAAAATGTCTGATTTGGTTAGACGAGCGTTGCACGCTTCTCCGAATGGTGAGGTTTAGTGGTGAAATGTGCAAGCTTGCAGGGGTAGAAGCAGGAAGCCTGTGAGGCCAGCAGGGGGGCCAGTCAGCGATCTGATGTGCAATAGTGGACGTAGAGTGAGATTGAGCGCCCACAGGGGGGGTATGTGCTGTAAATAGTCAGGCACGTGCGCATTGCACAGCGTGCTGAATGTTAGCAGCCAGCATACGACTGCCCAAAGCGTTTGGGTGAACCCCGTCAGTTCTAAAAAGGGAGGAACGGTTCCAGAATAGGTTAAAATTGTCAATGAAACTGAAACCAAAAGGTTCACATGCAGACTGGAGTCAAGAATGGCCAGATGAAAGACGTTGTGCTCCATGGCCCAGGGAGGGGATGGGGCCAGAGAAAAAAAAAATGTTTTCCCACAAGTGGTTAAAAAGCTACTTTAGTCCGTTCAGAAGCTCGGCGGGACACATCATTTGTCCCCACATGTAGGGCTATGTGGCTTATAGAAGCTGGAAGTGTCTGCAAGTTTATCCAATATGTTAGAGACTGTGGCTCCAGGGAAACAATGAGTTATAGAGTTAAAAAAGCGAATATTTCTAATAATGTAATCACCAATTATTAATGTGGTCGGGGGGATAAGGGGACGGAGTTTCTGAGATTGCATAGACTTTCGGTTGGCAGCAGTAGCTGGGGAGGATTTGGCCAAGAAGACCCGCTATACCGGCATCGCACCGCCTCCTTTATAATTTTCACCAAGTAGAGGAGGTGGAGAAGCGGGGAGAGAGTTTCTGATGGTCCCTCGTTTTTCTGCCAGTAACTAGTGGGGGAAGGCTGTTATGTCTGTAAGCGGAGCGGGGGCAGCAGTCTCCGAAGTTGTTGAGGTCAAATCCAAGCCCGGACGAGATGGAATAGGAATAGGAAGATCGTCCGGGTGAAGGCCTGCCCGGTCAGCGTCAGCCGTCAGGGTCGTGAAGCGGTTAGAGAGGCACACACGGGGGGGTCCCCTTTGCAACCGCGGATCACCACCTCTGTCCAGGGAGCCCCCATCGGTGTTGAACAGGATGGTCGTAAAGGGCCAGACGAGGGATCCCAAACTGCCGTATCCTGGAGATATTTTTTTTCCGGAGGGCAGGGATCCGTGCTGCTCAGTCATCATGAAGCTGAATAGTGTTGGACGTCGAGTCTTAAAACTGGCCAGAACCGAGTCCTTCTTCTGAAGTTCATCAGACAACCGACGAACATCCTCCTTATGGTCAGCAATCTTCTTGTATGCCCTTTTTAAACAAACTGTCCTCACCCGGTAGGTGGGAAGTACATAATCAGCTAGTGATCAGTGATTGGGAAGAGGTGAGATGCACTGTTATATACAGAAACACACACACACCAAGTCTAAATATATATACAGAAACAGAGACATACACACATAACAAGTCTATTAATTAATCTGTTTTTCAGTCTATTTATTCTGCAAAGTCCTCCTTTAAATTGGCATGATATTTTGTTTGACTGCTAATGTGGCTCGGGAAAGGGAGGTTTGGGGTCACCTGCTGGAGCTGCTGCCCCCGCGACCCGACTCTGGATAAGCGGATGAAGATGGATGGATGGATGGATGGATGGATGGTGTGTAGACAAAATTTCTATTTACCAACAAGGTCTTCTCTAGACAGTTCTCGGGCCAGTTAGCTTCAAAGTCCAGGGCTGTTTTTCAGCCCCAGTCCGACCCTGCCACTCACCGACCTAATTTTGTTTATGTCTGTGAAGTTAATTAAAATGCCTACTTTCCTAATGTGTGTATTTAACTGTTTACCCATAAAGAAAATACTACGTAACGTCATTCCGTCTTGGTCTTGATCTTGACTCGATCTCGACTCCTCAAAGTGTTGGTCTTGTCTCGGTCTCGGAACACTCTGGTTTCGGTGAAGACTTGGTCTCGGATTAGTCGGTCTTGACTGCAACACTGCCAGATACTGACTGGTACTTTTGATTTTGAGCCTCCCTTCATTCAGGGACACATTCTATTTCTGTTAGTCACATATCTGTGAAATATTTTTAGTTTATGTCTTACGGTGTTGACTCTAAGTGTTCATATAAATATTTACACACATTAAGTTTACTGAAAGTTAACAGTTAAGTCAGAGGACGTTTCTTTTTTTGCTGAGTTTATATATACATATATGTATATATGGATAATCCAATTCGAATTTAACGTCATTAGCTTCCTGGAATTTTTTTTATAAAATGTAAGACTCTTCTCCTCACATACAAGGCCCTTCACAATCTGTCTCCGTCCTACCTCTCTGACCTTCTCCTTGCATATAATCCCTCCCAATTTCTTTGCTCCTCCTCTATAGGGCTTCTGGTCACCACCCTCCATATCTCCTCTCCACCCTTGGGGCTTGTGCCTTCAGCTGCTCTGCCCCCAGACTCTGGAACGCGCTTCCACTGCACATTCGACATGCCACCACGGTCACCTCTTTGCTAAACTCCTCAAAACCCACCTCTTCAAGGTTGCCTACGACCGTTTTATTTTATTTTCTTTATTTTGTATATATCTCTCAGATCAAATTATTAGTATGTATATTTCAGCCAACTGTTTTATATCCATGTATTTGCTATGTAAAATGTCCTTGAGTGTTTAGAATGGCGTCCAAAATAAAATGTATTATTACCACGCACACACACACAGTGGATATAAAACGTCTATGTGAACAATTCAATTGAAAAACAAACTATAATTTTTGAGGTTAGCCAGGTATATTGTAAGGTTTTTATTTTAGAAATTGTTCACATTTTAGGTCACAATGTATTTCTCTATGACAAAGAAAACAAAAGACAAACTTAGAATCAAAGTGGATGATGAGGAAATAGAGGAAGTAATGTAAAATTTTTAGGGATGATTTTGGACTCCGAATTAAAATTTGATAAACATGTTAAAAAGATATGCAAGAACATAAAGACTAGTTTGCTTTAGAATGAGAAGACATTACATACATCTCAAATAGGGCTGGACAGCCGCAATATAAAAAAAAATTAAATAACCATTATATGATTTCGAAACTTATTTTCGGTAATTCGATAAGCTATACATTACACAATGACGGGCGCAGAAGTCAGTTGTATTCAAGGCGAACTACGTACATTGATGACTTCCACTAGACACACAGCCAGTGCCAAACAGTAGTGGGCTGTTTTCACATGCCAGACCATTTGATTAACTCCCTCACCTAACAGCAAGTGCAACAAAGGCTTAATATTACGTATTATAACAGCTTCCTCCATCATGTCTTCTGTGGAACTGCAAGCTTTACTAGCTGACTGCGTCTAATTCATGAGATCTTACCAGGGCCAGTCACAACCGCTACTGACACCTACTGGTGGACATAAATATATCCTTCATTAGTTATAGGTCAATACTGTACCAACAGTACCAAGTACCACCCCAGAAAATATTTGGTTCTCCGAGTACCACCATTATGACAGACACAATACAGTATAGCTACGGTAGATGGTGGTTGCAGCTTCACTTGGCATACCGTAGCGTAGATTGTAGTTCTATCACGGTTTGGTGTAGTGGCGCCAACCTTATTTAATTGGTTATTCATTCCAGTTGATCTTTTCACCAAGATATGCATACTTGTCCTGGCATCCTTGCAAACAGACTACAGAAGTACTGCAATAGTATATGTTTTAATACCATTTATTTTTTAAATATACCACAGTTTGAGAACCACTGGTTTAGGCTATAAACCCTGCATTCAATGCATCTATTCCAGATTACTATGACCATGTGTACATGTAACCTGTTATGTTTATTGTATTGTCCCTGATAATTTAACATTGAAAGGAAAAAAATACAGCCATAAGAGCTGTTTGAATTCTACTAATGCTGAAGAAAGGTACATCAATGCTCCTTTCTTAGGTCCTTTAGTATAGGGTACACTTGATCATCCTTCACAAAAGGAAAGGAGAGAACGCCGTCCCACAATTCCTTGCGACGCATCATTCGGCCGGTATCGAAAACTATTTGCAATAAATCTGTTTGGTTACAACCATAGAAAATGGAGGCAAAAGATAACTCTCCACATCTCGGTCAGAAGTCAGATAGTTTGTGAACAGAACAATTAGAATAGCACATTGGGCTTTCTCATGCTATTCTATGCAGGGATACTTTTTTCTCTTCAAGCTAGGATTTTAATATGTCCAAAAAAATACATGTCTGGGATTGTTCCTAGTCAACCAATGTTTGTACAAGGAGATACATACTAGGAATTGTGGTGACCACCTCTCCAACCTGCAGACGGTACAGAATTGTTGTTTTTCCTGCTCCATCTAGCCCCAGGATGAGAATTCTCATCTCCCTGGTGCCAAACAGCCCCGAAAACAGACTGGAAAAGAAGCCACCTGGAGAAACAAAGTTCCATTATAGAGTAACTAGTTAAGAAGGTTGGTGTGGGTAGGTCTAGCAACTAAGCATCTACTTTCACTAATGTAGTAACAATGCAATTAGTAATAGTAGTATACTGTACTATTGATTATGAGCTTACACATTTTAGGATTCATTTTAAAATTCTTCTACTGGCTTTTAAATCTTTACATCACAGTTTTAATAGTTTTATTTAAATTTAGATTAGTTCAAGTCTTCTCACATAAAACTTTTTTTTACCAGTGTTGCCTCTTCATAGCTACATAAATCTACATTTATTTTCTACATTCATATTTGGATAAAATAGCATTTACATAGCTAGATAGCACATCTTGTGGAGAATCTTAAAAAGGACCTCCTTGGCTTTATTTGAAATACAGCTACTGGGTAAAAGCCAGGTTTTCTGTAAGTCAATGTCTTATAAGATCTCCAATAGATGTCCCCTAGGATAAAATCTTTTAGCTTGATGTATTTGGCGAACATGTTTGTTATTACATTTTTGATCTATGTACAGTGAGGGAAAAACGTTTATCTGCTGATCAGTCTATAATTTTAGTGGTAGGTTTATTTGAACATTGAGACAGAACAATACCAAAAATCCAGAAAAACACAAGTTATAAATTGAGTTGCATCTTAATGAAATAAGTATTTGACCCCGCTGCAAAACATGACTTGTTAGCCACCAGGTTTGCACACATCCTAGGAGGTATTTTGTCCCACTCCTCTTTGCAGATCTTGTCCAAGTCATTAAGGTCGATGCTGACATTTGGCAACTCGAACCTTCAGCTCCCTGCACAGATTTTCTATGGGATTAAGGTCTAGAGAATCTTAATATGCTTCTTCTTGAGCTGTGTTTTGGATCATTTTCATGCTGGAATACCCATCCACAACACATTGTCAATGCCCTGGCGGAAGGAGGTTCTCACCCAAGTTGATTAGTTGTCTTAGCATAAAACGCCCCACAAAGCATGTTTCCACCACCATGTTTGATGGTGGGGATAGTATTCTTGGGGTCATAGGTAGGGATGTAGCGATTAACCGGTTTCACTATTAACTGGGATTAAAAACCCCACGGTTTTATAACCGTAAGGCTCAGCTACACAGTATTTTATTTCCTTACTCTCAAAATAGGGACATTTTGGTTGCACAGTGAGGACAATAAAACAAACATTGCCAGGCACAAACTGCATATTGCAGACGGGACATATACAAAGAAACTCGAAAAAGGCTGTGCGGCACATGCCATCATGAGACCATCGTTGAATGTTATTACTCTGCGTTCATTTAGTTGTGATGCTGCGCCACGGCAGAATGACAACACCAAAAGAAACTGGCTGGTGGCTACCTATTTCTATCAAACATACCGGCATTTTCAGTAAACTTTGTAAAGAACACTATGTTTTCGGTAAATAGAGAATGTATCCATTTGAGACAACGCTGACGATAATTTTGCTCTGTGAAGTGTGAACTGGCAAGAAACTGTGCGGATAACGTGTGCAGTACAGAAGTTCTGCAGGCTGCAGCGCAAAACAATTCACTTCAATCACTTCAGGAGTGCATGGCAAACTGCTATAACCAACTAGTTATGCTAGCAGGCTACTAGTTACCTTAAAAAGCTACATAATTTAGTTAATATATTGCCGTAGCACGTATTACAATGATACCTGCACACATATCGCCTCCAGCCACAGCGATGAAACAAGTCGAGTGTATAACTAACTAACTTACTTAACGTCAAATCTTTTTGTCAAATTATATTATTTTCTTTGGTTTGCTAACTTTAATAGCCCAACATTAGTCCTATATTCACGTCAGGTTGTCATTTGTGCGAACATCAAACCAAAGTAGCCTACTAATTTCTGACTTCAATAACTCAATCAAAAATGCACACAAGACAGCAACAATGAATTCCGAATTGTTTAACAAAGTCCTCTGCGACCAGCTGTTTTCTTTAAATGCGCTCTAAATTACAGTGATAGTTTTGGCTTTCCAGCAGCAGAGCTACGCGCATTTAGAGACCGTCAACAAAGTACACTTAGTGGAGAACGCATGATTTGAAACATCGATACTGTTAATTGAATATCTATATGAAATACAGCTATATTCTTTACACATATCAGTGACCTTCCAGGCATCAAAATGCAATTAACATTAAGATCCATCCATCCATCCATCTTCATCCGCTTATCCGGAGTCGGGTCGCGGGGGCAGCAGCTTCAGCAAGGGACC
>JAODTR010003836.1:0-12502 GCA_025399935.1 Amblyopsis rosae | reverse complement strand
TATATATATGTATATGTATATATATATATATATATGTATATGTATATATATATATATATATGTATATGTATATATATATATATATATATATATATGTATATGTGTATATATAGTACTTCTAAATTCGCTGGTCTAGCGAGGTTGGGCTTAACGGTTCAGGCTCTCTTTCCAAATAGAAAGGTGTTTGTAAAGAACCCCGATCAAGTGGTTATGAGGAGCTGAGTGTTGCTTTCATGGTTTGGTGACACGCTGTAAAACGAAATTCCATCACCCAATATGATGGAATAATACTGTCTGGCAGTTACATGCTGACAATATGTTGACAGGCGTTGCAAGAAGCAGCTCATCTAAGATCTGTCGTGGCGCTGTACATCTGTTAGGACGCTTCCCAAATGTTCCGGTTCTTTTGCCAAACCATGACTCAATACACCTCTACTTACATACCAACACTGTCACAAGTTATCTTAGATTGTGGTGATTTAAGAGAGAATGCAACTTAAGTGTTGAGAACTATCTTTAGCCATGCTGGTTAATTTACATTAAACATCAGTTGGAATTAGCTAGATTACCAAACTGTGTGCTATCTAAAATGGAAGGAGAATAATTATTTGAGAATAGCCACTATTGCGATGGCTGTTGTGAAGAGAGTCATTCTAAGTTGCTTCATTGAACGAAACACTCTTGAGCTTTGGTTTAAAATTCAGACATGAATGGCACCTCGCTTTGCCCCCTCGCCCAGTTACACAACAAACAGTGAGCAGAGTTGGAATTTTGTTTTCCTCTGGGCGCTATCACACAATCAAGGAGCCCAACTTTAAAAGGGAGGGGCATGACAGTTTGATAAAAATGAAATGTACACCGGACATGACAGATTGTCAATTTTGTTGTTTTATTTTGTCACCCAAGAAAGCCCTTCAGAGTTTCTGTGATTATCTTCACTCTTTTTGGGAAATTGAGGGGAATAAAAATCTTGAGAATGAGAACATGCTGTATAAATCGCAGTTTACCAGAATGTTCATATTAGATTATACAGTAATATTAAGGGCAACGAGTTTTATATTGTATCTTTGAGGGTAAAAAAAATTATAAAGCTCACATTGAAAAGGAACAGATTGTGTTGATTGAACATTAAACATATTGCAGAAATTATTTTGCAGTGATAATTTTATTGCTCTTTTCACTATAATATACAGGGGTGTGGACAAATACTGATTCTTGTAGTAAAACAAAGTGGGCAAGCAACAAGTAAGCTTTTGTCAGATGTGATAGTGTGGGGGGAGGACAAAACGCCCACATAAAATATAATAATGGGTAACAAAATGTAGAGGACATATGTAGAGTGTAATGCTTACTTCATAAGAAAAGGGGGACATTTGGTCAAAAATATGTATATACAAAGTAATATTGGGTTAATTTGTACTACAGATTGAAAGGCACATAAGTGTTTAAGGTTCAGGCTAAAAATTCTTGACACTTAACAATTTCTCACATTATAAAACTACTTAAAGGCTTGGGTGCATGTTTGAGCAGTGTTATGTGCAGTATTCACAGTAAAAATATCAATATATTACATTTTCCTATTCACAAGTGCTTATAATGGACATTTGCGCTTCACTTTTCTCTATGAAAGTAATTTAGAGTGGTTCACTTTGTTGCAATCACATTTTTAAGAGACTTATCTAAGTTGCACTATAGTTTTCTGGTTAAGTACACTAAAGAATCCCAATCTTCTATTAAGGAATGTTATTATACAAAGCGCAATCATGAAAGACATAATAAGGTCTTGAAAATGCAAAGGGTGAAATAAACAAATAAAACATGAAATTATTTCATAATAGTCCTCTGACTGGAAATTAAGAACAAAATACAATACAGGACAATTGATTAATCTTGGAACTTTTACAATTATTTTTTCAATATTTTCATGTAAATAAAATAAACTAATTTGTGAATTAACCAATACTATATTTATATAACGTGTTTGGTTCATTAACTAGTTAGACCAAAGGTTGTATAAATATGTCATTGCTGTCCTTTGTATTGCCCTTATGTGAAAAAAAAAGAAAAGTCCTTCAACGGAATGGACTCAAATTTTAACGCAAACTGTGACAAATGTGTACTTAGCTATGTGCAAAGTGACATTTCTTTCATATTTACATGAAATGATTAACTGGCTTCAGTTATGTTGTGGCAGCTGCATGCTTTCTCCCACACTGCAGATATAATGTGCAGACGTCAACTTGTCTCTGTCAGTAGATGTCCATCATTTTATACTTACATTTTGGCCACATGAGGAAATCCAATTTACTTTTACTTTGTTAGAAGTAAACTGTTACATTACATGTAATTGTATGGGTTCCAGTAACACAAATTACCTCAAAAAGCATTGAAGACTGTCTGAATGTTTCACCATATCACGATAGCTTGACACCGTCACTGCATGAATAACTTGCATAATACACAAAAGTGTTGAAATATACTTCATTTATGTCCGTCATGAATTAACACATCATACTGATTTGGTAGTTGTGCGTACCGTTTCCCAGAAGGACAAAGATAATTTCAAAAGCACCTTGCTTTTACATATTAGGTATGATGACATCAATATGAATAATATTTAATTGAAGTAGGGAAACGAAATATTCTAAGGCAACATACTGTGTGCTGTCATTCTGCAAAACAGGTTCAGCACACTTAACTGTCAATCTTTAGGTCATAGTCTGTGTTTTGGTGCCATATCCAACAATAACCAAATGCTGTCACTACGAGTGAACCTGTCCATGAGGTCTACATATGGTAACATTCACTATATCTTCATTAGATGGCATTGTAGAAGGCCTCCGCTTCACTAGCGGGTCTGTCTGGTTTGTAGCCGCTATGCTAGTTGCTAACATCGCTGTGTTCCGTTAGCGGCTAGCTACGGTAGCTACTCGTGTTAGCTGGCCCGTGTCTTTCACCAGTGGTCGAGGTGGAGGTCCGTGGAGTTCAGATTGATGTCTGTGACGTCCAGGAACTCCGTGTTGAAGATGCTGGGCCCGCTGTTGGGCGGAGCCACGCTGAAGGCCGTGGATGAACTGGGCGGCGTCAGGTCCAGCCACTCCATGGTCTCCCACGGTGACTCGCCGAAGGCCATGCCAACCAAGCCCTGGGCGTCTGTCGCGCACGGCATCTTGCCGCTGATGGGCGACAGCGGTGTGGGCGTGTCGATCAGGTCTCTGAGCTTGTCGTGGTGCAGGTGGTGGTAGTGGTGGTGATAGTGCTGATATGGGTGGGGGCTCCGGTAGCCTTCTCTGCCCAAGTGCCCTTCGTCTTCCTGAAGGCCGTCATCAGCGGCCATTTTGAGAAGGCTCCCCTCCCCTCCCCGGCCAATGGGGCTGCCCAGCAGGGTCTCCAGGTGGCTGTCTGCGATGTGATTGGCCGAGTGGCCGTAGGGGCCCAGCAGGTGCTCGTAGTGTCTGTGCAGCCTTGGCACGACACTGCCTGGGAAGACAGTAATGTGAGGCACAACTTTGGTTACAGAAGACCACCTCTCCCTCTCTTCTCTGGCGTTAGCCGGCATCTCTTCGGGAGAAAGAGAAGACGGAGGGAGGATCACGTGATGTCACAGTGCGCTGGTTGTCAGTGCTACTGACCTGACCTACTGTAACAGCTAACAAAGCAGACAGACTGCAGATTGGCGCTGGATAATTTAAACTCCTTGTGTGCAATATTTGAAATCTCATTATCTCATTGAACTCATGAGGGATGCTAGCTCATAAAGATGCTAACTCGTGGGAGATGGTAGCTGATGAGGGATGCTAGCTAATGAGGGATGCTAGCTCATGAGGGATGCTAGATCAAAAGAATGCTAGCTCATTTGGGATGCAAGCTCAGGAGGGATGCTAGGTCATAAGGATGCTACCTCATGGGGGATGCTATCTTATGAGGATGCTAACTTGTAAGGGATGTTAGCTCATGAGGATGCTAGCTTGCGGAAGATGATAGTTTATGAGGATGCTACCTCGTGGGGGATGCTAGCTCATGATGCTCACTCAATGGGTGTGCTAGCTAATGAGGGATGCTAACTCACAAGGGATCGTAACTCGTGGGTGATGCTAACTTATAAGGGATGCTAGCTCATGATGGATGCAAACTCTTGAGGGATGCTAGCTCGTGAGGGATGCTAGCTCGTGAGGGATGCTAGCTCGTGATGCTACCACATGGAGAATTTGTTAACATACCTCCGCTCTCGATGAGAACATCCAAAAGTTCATCCATCTGCTGACTTCTGGTCAGTTGCTGAAAATAAAGACCAACCCAGGGATCAAACCTTTGTTCAACAGAAGGTCGTTTTCAGCACTTAGTTATCTAATTTATTGTCCATCTTATTTGAAAAAGGAGGTAAAGCTGTAAGCCCAGTCAAATCTGGACAACAGTCAATGGTGCAGTGAACATATAGCGATGGATGAATGAAAGAAGCGGTGTGCCATCCAGGAGAACAGGAAAATGTTAGAAGGTTAAGGTGGAATTAAAGCAACGCCAGTATGTTAAAAAATACTTTTGCTCAGCCATCGTCTAGTGAGGTCTTGAGGATCTTTTACCTGCTTCACTGCATCTTCATAGCATGGGGGCTGTCTTAAGTCAGATACGCCTGACTCTGAGCTACTGACGGCTGGGGCGGGGCGAGGAGAGGGCAATACTGACATCTACATGAGAAATGGGCAGAAGGTTACATTAGCCTACCGGGATTCGGGGGGGGGGGGGGCTTGTTAAACTTGAAAGTGTCGGTTTATGAAAAACGATTAATAACATGTGAATCATGCCCTGGCAGTAAAATGCTTCCTATGGTTACATTTATTATGGAAAAAAAAGAAAGGGGGGTGTTGGCGTTGTGAATACTATTTTAGTTTTTACATAAGAACGTGCTGAAAAAGACAGGTACATCCCAGTGAGCTACACTTGCTCAGAGATAGGCAGACGATGGAAAGGAGAGGATGTTTTCCGTGAATGTCACAGCGTACACACACAGTACAGTACTGTCTGTACCTTTGGCTGCTGCGGAGAATGGTTGCTGGCTTTGCCGGAACCCCTGTGGTTCAGACCACAGTCAACCGAGCTGGGAAAGGCGCACGGGAGTCCTCTTTGGTCGGGCGGGAAGGAGCAGCTCATGGGTTGACCGCCGCTCTTTTGCTGCATCTGTAGTGAGGGAGAGGGATAAGGCGTGGCATGAAAACTCCCAGACACATGGGGAAGTATGTTGCTCTCCAAACTATTCCTGGTGCTCGATGCATGCTAGCTAGCTGTATGCATGCTATAAGATGCTGGAACAATGCTAGCTAGCTGGATGAATGCTATAAGGTGCTGCAACAATGCTAGCTGGTTGTGGCTGAATGATATATGGTGCTGGATGAATGCTAACTAGCCAGATGAACGCTAGCTGTGCTGGCTGAATGCTAGCTAGCTGGATGAATGCTATAAGGTGCTGGTTGTGGCTGAATGATATATGGTGCTTGATGAATGCTACCTGGTGCTATATAAATGCTAGCTAGCCGGATGAACGCTAGCTGGTGCTAGCTGAATGCTATAAGGTGCTGGAACAATGCTAGCTAGCTGGATGAATGCTATCTGGCGCTGGATGAATGCTATCTGGTGCAGGATGAATGCTACCTGGCGCTATATGAATGCGAGCTAGCTGACACTGGAGGAATGCAAGCTTGTGCTGCAGGCATGCTAGCTTCTGGTGTGCTAACACTAGCTACGGCACAGGCATATACCTGCATGCTGCAGGCCCGGCCGTGGCCCTGGGAAGTAAGGGGGTGGCCGCAGCCGTCCCTGCCCAGCGGGAGAGGCGACAGCAGGTAGGCGTGGGTGGCAGGCGAGGGCGGCTGGGGGCTGCTGCTGGACGGGGGCTTCCCGACGGGGGAGTCCTGGGGGGAGCACTGCGGACTGAGGAAGGCGGACATGGCGCAATGCGCCAGCTCCTCCATGCAGCCCGTCGTGGGGCTCGTGGCGGCGTGCCCGCCGGGGGAGGACAAGGTGCAGCCGGAGGACGTGGCCAGCGGCTCCTGCTTGATCGTCACCCCGAAGAAGTGCTGGCCCAGCTGGGGGGGGAGCGGCGGCGGTGGGGGGTGCAGGTGGGCGTGGTGGTGAGGGGTAGGGTGGCCGGCATCCAGCGTGGCGCCGTAGCAACGCTTCCGCTTGTGAAGCTGCATCTTGAGCTCCTCCACCTGCAGTGGAACAGTGGAGTGCAGTCGTCGTTATCGTTTGTCGCAGCGTCGACCCAGAGCCATGTAGAAGAGAGAGTCGCGCCAACTCTCTTCACTCCAACGGATTGTTTTTTTTTCACAGCAATGGCGGATCATGGAACCTCAAAACAGTTCCCAGAAGTTAGCTGCAAATACTAAAAGTACCCTATGAATTATATTGTAAATGTTAATCAATGCATTTATTGACTATTAATTACAAAAAATGGCAGTTATGTATATGTATTTATCGATTTAAATTGCCCATAAAGAACTAGGGATGGCACCGATACGATACTGAAATCGGAAATCGGTCCGATACTGACTTGGTGACAAATGGACAGTTGTAACCGATCCATGGGACTAATCCAATTAAATTAATTTACACATGTAGGTCTACTGTCAAGCATCGGCCATGTCTATTGTCATTTACTTTGCAACTTAACTTCAAACAAATCCGATTCCAAACTGGAATCGGATCGGTACTCGGTATCGACCAATACCAAAAGTGCTGGTATCTCTATCGGGACTGAAAAAAACTGGATCATACCATCCCTAGAAAGAACTTCCTGGAACTGTTTTGCGTCTCCATGAACCATTTGACCATTGAAAATGTTGAACTTCCGTTGGCCCGACTCTCCTTTCTATACGGCTCAACCTATTGGGTGCCACCTCAGTGTGAGTGTAACTATAGCAACGTGCATATTGAACTACTAAGTTAGCTCTGGGCCCTTTAAGTAAAAGCACTAAAAAGTTAGCGTGCCAGGCTAAATGCCATGTCTGTTTATGTAATTTGAGTTGGTATCCCATGTATCCCTCCCATGTAACATCTTCTCATCCTCACGTACTGTAGCATCATTCAATGTTGCTTGCTTATAAAGGTGAAGTCAGCTAACCTGGAGAGAGATTGTTATTGGAAAACTCCTCTCCCTTCAATGCCACAGGGTGCTGACATTAACAACAATGAATCAGGCTTAAGTCAGTCCTCCCTAAAGAACAACAGTGTGTCTCCCCCAGATCTAAAGTCCAGCTAGAGATCTAACAGAACAACACAGAACAACAGACTACAACAGACGTTCCTTATGTTCGGGCATCTATAAATCATCTCTATCGGCACATTCCCATGGTCAGTTGACTTAAGTCAGTCCCCCCTACAGAACAACAGTGCGTCTCCCCAGGTCTATGGTCCAGCTATAGATCTAAGTCAGTCCTCCCTACAGAACAACAGTGCGTCTCCCCAGGTCTATGGTCCAGCTAGAGATCTAAGTCGGTCCTCCCTACAGAACAACAGTGCGTCTCCCCAGGTCTATGGTCCAGCTACTAGAGCCTGGGCTAATCATCTCCCACCTGCCGCTGCTCCTGGTGGAGCTTCCACGTCAGCTCCTCGATCACCTTCTGCTTCTCCACCAGCATCTTGTCCTTCTCCGCCTCCAGACCTCCCTCCGTCCCTCTTTTCCCACGCCCCCCGGGGCCCCCAGCCGGCCCTTCCTCCTCCTCCTCTTCCTCCTCCTCCTCCTCCTCCTCCTCCTCCTCGGCGGGGCCCGGCGGGGGCAGCGGGGACATGGGCACGTCGCTGAAGCTGTCGGGCAGGGAGCCGCTGAGCGACAGCTCCGAGGAGGCCGGGGAGATGGGGGGCGTTGAGGAGGAGGTACTGGGGTATGGGTGGTGGTGTTGGCGGTTAGGGTGGTGGTACCCGCCGCCGCCCTGGGACGGGGAAAGGTAGGAGCCCGTGGGCGTGACGGGGAAGGTAACCGTGGTGATGTCGCTGGAGCCCGAGGATGGGGAGGGGCTGAGGTCCCGGAAGGGGCGGAGCCTCTCGATGAGGGCGGTCTTGGTGCCCGAGACGGGCATGCCCCGAATACGGAGCTGCTGCCTGAGTTCTGACACCTGATAGAGACACAGACAGAAAGATATACAAACATGTACAGTATACACACTGTATATACTGTACATGTACAGTATATACAGTGTGTATACTGTATATATACAGCATACAGTGTATATACTGTGCATGTACACTGTATGTGGTACATAGAGTATATGTGTGTATAGAGCGAGACACAAATAGATAGAATGTGATTGATAGATAGATAGAAGGTGATAGAGAGCTAGATAGACAGACAGAGAGATAGACAGACAGACAGATAGATAGAGATATAGCTAGATAGATAGAGAGACAGAGATATAGACAGACAGACAGACATATAGACAGATAGACAGAAAGAAGGTGATAGAATGACAGATAGAAGGTGATAGATAGATAGACAGACAGAGACAGATAGATAGATACAGACAGAGAGACAGAGATATAGATAGACAGATAGAAGGTGATAGATAGATAGATAGATAGATAGATAGATAGATAGATAGAGACAGAGATATAGACAGACAGACAGACAGAGATATAGACAGATAGACAGACAGATAGATAGACAGATAGACAGATAGAAGGTGATATATAGATAGACAGATAGACAGATAGAAGGTGATAGATAGATAGATAGATAGATAGATAGATAGATAAGTTCTGCCGTGTCGGGGGCAAAGCTTGCCTTCAGGTCGTCCAGGTTGGCGGGCAGTGGGCCGGGCTTGACGGGCGAGATGCCACTGGGGCTGGGGTACTGGGACACGTGCTTGGCCGGAGAGGACGAGCTGCCGTCTGGCATGCATGCTAGTCCGCTGGAGCCGCACGGTGGATGCTGCTCACTGGATGACCTGTTAGACACAGAGAGAGAGAGAGAGAGAGAGAGAGAGAGAGAGAGAGGATGTTATACAGAGAGAGAGAAAGAGACCAGAACCTCTGGACTCAGGACCAGAACATCCAATCAATCAGAATTAACCAAATCACAAAACCCGTTGGTTAGCCCTATTGGAAAACACAAGCACAAAGCAAAATGCAGTGCCATCTGGTCCTAAATGGACAGTACACCATGGCAAACTACCTGACCATGGTGACTGATCAACACAGCAGATATACATTGACAAAGTACAGGCTCAGCGAGCACAGCCCTGCCATTGAGAAGGCAAGATGCGGGACAACCTGGCTCCCAGTACAGGTTGCTGTGCAACCACTGCACCACAGCTGAACAAGAGACAGAGCTGCACTTCCTTTTAAAGTGTGAGAAATTGAAATAAGTCAGAGAGAGTCCCTTCACAAAATTCACACTAATAGTCCAAAGCTTTGAGGACCTCCCTGATGACGAAAGCTGTCAAACCTTCTTGGGGTGGACATGGGCAGCTGTGCATTGGTTGTTACCGCCTGCCACAACAGATGAGGGACAGTGCCTGACATATGTAATGCCTGCTATCTTCCTTACAGATACATACCAATATGTATGTATCTGATATTTTATTGGATTTATTTCCCTTGTTTCTATTCAACACCTTTGTTTAATTGACCTATTTCCAGCGCTATAAATAGCTACGGTCTGTTATTAGCGTGTTACGTACTTGTGGGCGTGGGCGGGCGTGTGCATGGGCTGGTAGCTGAAGGAGGGCTGGTCCTGGCCCAGGTTTTGGCCCTGGCCCTGGGTCTGGGTCTGGGCCTGCTGTGCGTGCGCGTGGGCGTGCTTCTGCTGGCTGAGGATCTGCAGCTGCAGGAATAACTGCTGCTGCTGCAGGAGCCGTGCGTAGGCCGAGTCCATGGGCGGGGGCGACTTCTCCACCTTCTGGTCCGGGGGGATGTACTGGTGGTACTTCAGCTTCTTCACCTTGGGCTTCATGTCCTTCGGCTTCTTGTGCCGGTTCTTGTCAGACGGCTTCGACTGTGGGCGGAGAGAGCGGGGAAGAGCACCCCACCCAGTTACAGATTGTGTAAAGTGTGCTTTGAGTTTGTCACACCACAGAAAAAGATGATATTAACCACCCAGACACATTTGAATTAATAAAAACAAACATTGATATATATACATTTAAGTTTCCAAATTGTGAAATAATAACCAGTGTTCTTTGTTCTCAAATGCTGGGGGGTGTGAGCAGATTTCACGTGTGTCCGACAGTCATGCGTGTAATTGTTGTGTTATCGTTGGTGGAAAATTCATTGGCAAATCCCAAAGTGCAGTTTATGAGTTGTGTTCCCGCAAAAAAAATACTTGATTGGTTGAGTCCCATAAGTAAGTCCAACATATTGTTTTAAAGGTGCCCTATATGATATTTAAATAATATAACAACATGTAAAGATATAGTGGAGTAATATGGTGTCATGAGTAGAGAATGACATCATAATCCATCGGTGTGCGTTCTTTGATTATATAGTCAAGCCAGCTGTGCAGGCATGTGCGTCCGCCAATGAAGTACTTGTTTGGTCTGAGATGCTGCGTGGTGCTTAGTCCGACATCTAGTGGCTCACAAGAGCATATATGGAGCCATTGGGTGTTTCTCAATGTCAAGGACGCTTCTTTGGTAGGACGGATCTTTCCAAGTGCCTTCCTAGTCGGGTTCTTCCGAGGCTAGGAAAGACTTTCGTAGAGCACGCAATGGAACGGCCTAGCTGGTGTGCAAGATGACGTCATTCAAAAAAAGTCCCGCCTTCAAAATCATTATGCTTAACTAAACCGCGCGTTTCGTTTTTTAATAACAGTTGAAAAAACAATGGATCGTGCTGCATTTTTGTACGTTTCATTTTGCACCATTTTTAAATCTCTCCTCTTCTGACGTTCGCATAGGATTGTGGGTATTTTTAGTACGCGAAGGATGCAGGATCCTTCAAAATCCTCTGATCGAAGGACTGAGTCCTTGGTAGAATTCTAAAGTCCCCTAGACATTGGAACGGTACTTTGTCGAGATTTGATGACGTAGCATCCTTGAAATACAGCCGTCAAGGATCCTTCCTTGACATTGAGAAACACCCTTTAAGTGAAGCGCATGTACCATGTTGCATTGCATGATGGGATGGAGCTGACCTTAGCGACAGAAAGGACAGGTATGGGCATGGTGGCACGACTGCTGCTCGTGTCGGACAGACCTTCATCTTGGCTCCCCTCAGGCGGGTCTCTGATTGGTCCTCCCTAAAGACAGGATCAATGACATCATAAACTGGGAGCAATTATTTCTTCATGGTGGAGCCAGAATGAGATAATGTTTCCTTATTTCTTTGTTTAGTCTAGTATGAATAAACGTCAATAAAATGTGACTATATTCTTTCTGTGCTTTTCGTGGCTGTTGGTTTTGTTCTGGTATTATATGAGTTACGTCATTGTGGGGTTTGTGGGTAAAAAAGATTGATAATCACTGATCTAATCTATGACTCTTAAACGTCTTTGCTGTTGACATAACATGCTTGGTCTCATTGTCTGCCTGCTGTTTAAGTGTCTTCATGAATTATTGTGACTTGTTAAACAAACCACAGCGGAACTACGTAGAGATGTTAAACATTCAAGAAACGTCAAAGACAAAATATGTTTATAAAAGACGTGTATTTCATATATTCAAAGTCATTCTCAAACTTTGAATTTGACTGACGAAATTATGACAAGTAACTGTAAAATAATATATTTCCAAAAACATAACCCCACGTTATTTTGTTCAATATGTATTTTTGTTAATAAGTTACATTTAGGTTGAATTGAACAAGCACACAGTATAGCAAGTATTTCCTCTACATATTGACGCCTGTAAAATCCACAAAAATATAAATAAATGCTCAACAAAATGTTGAAAACTGTCAGCTGACACAGAACAGTGAGATGTGACAGTTAAACCAGGTCATATTCTAAGGAAATAACCTTGGGGTGTGTCCAGAATGGTAAAATGAGCCTTCTAAGGATTCATTTTGAGACTGGGGGGGTTATGAAGTCATCAAGTGCTGTCCAACACCAAAGAAAGTAAAAACAATGGCGTTGAAGGGTACAGTAAACAGCACAAATCTGTTAAGCATTCACAGTGAAGTGACTGTTGATTCCAGTGACCGTTGGAGTAACGTCACCCGGGGGATGTAATCAGCTTGGAATGTGACACATGCGTGAACAATGGCAATGCACTTCATCACCAGCGGAGGGCAGAGCAACCAAAACATACCATACACGCCAACAGTGGGACGCAACCATTTCTATAGAAGCAAGTGAAAAGTACAAAAAGGACGCATGTTTTCACCGCAACCTTACACCACTGCTTGGCTGTTTGAAATCCTGTTAGCGTCATTCATTCTCGTCAAAATCATAATGTAACACTTTAAGGGCCAGTAGAGGAATATTAAGATAAGCCAAATCCCCAGGAAGAGAGAGCACAGATATATATATATATATATATACACACACACACACATATATATATATATACACACA